>AFIV01000655.1:0-13180 GCA_000223765.2 Zymoseptoria ardabiliae STIR04_1.1.2 | reverse complement strand
AGAATCTCTTAGCTAGAAAAACGTATAAATATTAAATTAAGACCTAGTAGTCTAAATTAAGGAGGTTTATCGATTCCGTTAAAATTAGGAGGGACGTAGCGAAGAAGAAGAGGGCGAAAGGCGTTAATTGCCTAGCATCCTATTAGTTTAGGTCTGTATCGTTTATTTTGCTTAGTAAAGTAGTAAAACTTAGCTAATTAATCCCTAAAAACGTCTACGAAGAGGCAACGATAGTGCGCCTAGAGGCAATAGGCGACCGACAACCTGTTACTCCCTAGATCGGTCGTCAATCTAGCTGAAAGGCATGAATTGTTTCCCTCCCATAGGGGTCCGACAGTTCATCGTGATGTAGAAGGTACCGCTAGAATTCGAAAGGCTTGTGTTCTCCCTGGCGATACCATTAGCGGACATGCGGCGCCGCTTTGTTGTTGAGCAAGCAACACCGTGCGGCGTGATGGAGCCTTCCGCACCAGTCGCTCGATCTCGTCGAGGTATCATGGTCAATCGAATCTGGTACATCCGATCCATCTTGGACTTCCTGTCTGTCCGGGAGCAAACATCTGCTCGACGGGCATCGACTTCTTCAAATAATAGCCAGGCACTGGCAACGAGCTGACCAGGATGCAGAAATCGGCATCGTTTTGTTAGCCACGGGACCCGGGTGAGATATTCGTGCTGGACGTGACCGAAAATGAAAGATATTCCCTCGAACCTGGGACCCTGGAGGCAGTCCTGCTGCTGCTGCCTGCACAGCTCTACTCTACGAATACACCTTATCCTCCACGCCATTCTCAAAATTGCCAACTCTCCTTCTCATCAGTAGCAAGTAGCAGTCCAGTCTGGATGCGGAATACAGCCGTGAACGTCGCCCTTGCAGTCCTATAAGCAGTCGATCATGTCAGTGCTGGCTCAAGTGTAGAAATCGACCGGAAATGAGACTGACCTGGTTGCAGGTGTAGTACAGAGTTATTCCACCTGGCTTGCTCACGTAGCAAAGTCCATGCTTGACCCAAGTAGGATCATCCGACTGGGGCGGGAAGCAGTACTTTTTGAACGCTTGTGAGCACGTGAAAATGACAGAAGGAGTAAGAATGTTCCCTACAGTGGTCGTTGGAGCGAACGCCGTCGACGATGTGACCAGAAGCAAGGAGAGCTGAAGGAGCTGCATGGTGTTCATGATGTCAAGAGGTCTTGGACTTGGCCGTCGAAGTTGGACTCGATGTTGGTATTGGACCTCGTGATGAGGCTGAAGGTGGTATCCGAGTTGAAGCTGAAGATGCTCGGGATCGGTGTTGAGAGGTTGACGAAGGGAGCGGGCGAGAGACTGTGAGTGACGGGCGGGCTCCCCTCGTAAATATGACTGACTGAGCACCGCCATTCAATTTCCTCGGGGTCAGCACTCCAGAGTCCAGACCCGTGGTCCATGTACAACTCTGTTGTGCATACGGGAAACAGTGCTTACGCCGATATCTCAATACAAGATTCAACACCCTTTGAATGCGCGTATCGACAGTTTTGCGGACTTTCATGGGGCGGCCACTGCTTCTTGCGTTCGGTCCACGGCTTGTACGTCCATGCCCGGAGCTCAACATCATCGAGATGGCTCTTTGTGATCCGGTGACACGGCAAGGACATACCTGGTGCAACAGGGAGACAAATGTCGCATTGCGCCATCGATCCTTACCAGGCTTTCCGCTCGCTTCCTGACTTTGTCGAGGCGAGCGGCAGCCGATCGCGGTATCCTGATGCCTCCATGAGGCTCCATCCCTCAGCAGGATGGGTCAGTCGGCGTGAATGGCGTGGCCATCCTGTAGAATGCATGATGGAGATGACCAAGAACCCGGAAGTGTCTTGCACGTTTTTCGCATGCGTCTGCGAGCCTCACGTTGATCCTTACCTTCCTTCGCGGCTCGGTAGAACTAGATGGCGGTCATCATCGATTTTGTTCACACGTACTTCAACAGAAAGTCTGCCGGCTGACGTCCTGTGGGCGAGCATCTTGTCGTGGGTAGAAGGACCATGTATCGGGAGATGGTGCTCTGTGTGTTGTTGCGAGTGAACCTGGCTGGAAAAGAAGGAGAATCTCGGACAACTGCCGTTCCCAATGCCTGCCCCGCCAAATGACCCTCTCTACATGTGGACCTCACCTGTTCGGCAGCTGCGAAGAGCTCTGAACAATCGTGGGTGACTCCCCATTCACCACATATATAGAGACACATGCATGTGCCTCCGCACCACCTTGGTCCGAAGCAACTTCCTCGCTGTGACCGTCCGGAACACCACCACAACCACCCTAGCCGAGACCGCCCTTCGACCTCACCTATCCACACCTCCCCGGCGGACCTCACTCTTCCACCGCACCATGGCGACCCAACCAACCCCTCTCACCGCCTGGAAGCGTCTCATCCGCTATGTATCCACCGACGGCACCACACGCTACGGCGAACCCATCGTATCCGGCACGAACCCCGACATCGACGCCTTGGCTCTGTCCGGCGAGTTGAAGGTGCAAGTCCTCGAAGGATCGACACTATGGGAAGCGAAACCGACGGGCAAAGAGGATGCAGTCAAGACGTTGTTGGGCCCGCTGAGGCCGGAGGACGTGCCGATTGTGCGGTGTGTGGGGTTGAATTACAAGACACATAGTGAGTGCAGACACCGCGAAGCTGACTGCTGTCAAGCTGTGCGGCAGTATGAGATGAATCACTGACAAGTCCTCCTCATCCACAGTCCTCGAAACCGGCTTCGACCTCCCCGCAAATCCCACCCTCTTCATCAAGTCCTCTCAAACCGTCACCTCGACCCGCAAACCCATCCCAATCCCTCCTCTCGGTCAACCGCAATGCGACTACGAAGGCGAACTGACCATCGTCATCGGGCGAGACGGCCGCAACATTTCCGAAGCCGACGCTTTGTCCTATGTCGCGGGCTACGTCTCCTCCAACGATGTCTCGTGCCGTGACTGGCAGATGGAAAAGGACAAGGCAGGGATGATGCCGCAGTGGTGTTTCTCCAAGTCGTTTGACCAGTATGCTCCTCTTGGACCGGCGATTGTTTCCCCAGAAGTGCTGGGTGATGCGGGTGGACTTCAGTTGATCACACGGGTGAACGGCGAGGAGAGGCAGAAGAGTAGTACGGGAGACCTGTGTTTTGGTGTGAGGAAGTTGGTCAGCTTTCTGAGCACGGGACAGACGTTGAAGAGAGGGAGCCTGATTATGACGGGCACGCCTGGCGGTGTAGGATGGGGACAGAAGCCAAACAGCATATATCTGAAAGATGGAGATGAGGTCGAGGTGGAGATCGAGGGGATTGGCAAGGTGGTGAATACCATGGCTTTCGAGAAGTCGTGAGATCGAGGGCAATATTGGGCTGTAAGGGGAGGACGGAGGCCTGATGCTTGAGCATGTGGATACTGAGATGTAGATATTGATGAACATATGAGCTGCCAATCCTCCTTCCCTCAAAGCCATTATGCATTGGTCAAAGCAATCGACCGTCGCTGCCTATCCAACAGCCAGCATCTCGAATACCAAGCTCTATCGCATCAACCCTTTTCCAAAATCCTCCGTTGGGCTCCAATGCATCAGAAGCCAAACCCCATTATACATTACCCATTACCCAATCTTCCAAGAATGCTCTCTTGACCAAGCAGCAAGTGCTCCATTCTCGCCGCCCGGATTCAATCATAC
The DNA here is from genome assembly GCA_000223765.2 of Zymoseptoria ardabiliae STIR04_1.1.2. Lineage (NCBI taxonomy): Eukaryota > Fungi > Ascomycota > Dothideomycetes > Mycosphaerellales > Mycosphaerellaceae > Zymoseptoria > Zymoseptoria ardabiliae. The sequence continues at coordinate 9,491 of AFIV01000655.1, read as the reverse complement.
TGCATCCTCGCTCAAAGAAATCGCTCAAACCTCCCCTCCCTCTCCGGCGTGACGTCTAGCCCATTCCCTCCAGCACCTCCAGCAGTCTCACTCCTCTCCATCCAGGTCCTCCTCTCGTCTTCCAGTCCTCGGGCAAGCATGGCTTCAATTTCGATCCCTTCAGAGTTTTCGTTGCGATGCACACGGCGGACGGAGCTGGGAGGCTGCGTCGACGTCTGTGCCGCTTGAGATGAAAGTAGAGGAGGCGCAATACGAGTCGGCGAAGGACGGGAATAATTGACAATCGGCCTCGGGTTCTGCCCCGCCACAGGCGGACTGAGACTCGAATGTCGCATTTCAGTCGGCACGGGCGTCGGAGTTGAAATCGACGTCGAAGTTGAAGTCGGATGCTTTTCCTCAGACACAAATTCCACCTCCGCGGTCATACCAGTCGCGACGACACTCGCTCTCTCCTCTTTCCTCACAGTCTTTTTTGCCGTACTCATGCCCCACCCAACGTTTACATCCGCCGGCGTCTGCGGTTGATGAGTGGGCGTCAGCGAATCATTGTAGATCGGAAACTTCGGCGTTACGGGCGCCGGTCGAAGATATGCAATTGAAGGCGACTGAGGAACTGGCCGAATGGTAGCGGTTGCGTCCGGGAGGCTGCTATTCTGATAGACCGAAGAAGAGGGGCTGTGATGGATAGGTGGTAAGAAGGAGGATCGATTCGATCGAAGTGGTGAAGGGAGGGCGAGGGAGAGAGCGACTGCGTCTTCGGAGTGGTCGTTGTCGGGAGGCGTAGTGATTGACTGCGACGGTCGTTCCAAGATGGTCTTGTGGACCATCTGTCCGTAGTGATAGTGTTCGTCGACCAATGCACCCTGCCCAGCGTCAAAGTCCTCGTCATACAGCTCGTCTGGTCCATCGAACAGATCGCCCGTCAACAATTTCGTTCTTCGTGACCCTCTCCCCAACGACCGTTCAACGCTTCTCGCTCGCTTATTTCCATCGCCCATCGCTGACAGTCGACCAAAATGCAATGACAACTCATCCAGCGGCGAAGAACTTCCACTCAATAAGGATTCCATGATCGTCTTCCCTATACTTGACGGTACAGAACCAAGATCGGAAGGTAGGTGGCTGGTTGCGCGCTCTCCGCTGACAATGCGAGCAACTTGTGCCACATCGTTTGATTCGACCGTTTGAGGCATCCAAGATAACGACGAGCTGCGAGTGTGATTCAAACGTGGGACCGGAGACGGCTCAGCGAGTAGATTTGGCGTTGATCGAGAACTGGAATGTGGTCTGGGCGACGGGTATCTCTGTGTCGAATCTCTTCTCTCCCATCCATGATCTTCAGGAACCGCGAGGCTCTGACCAACGGGTTTCCTGGCGGGCACGGCTGCATGTGCAGCGCGACTTCCGTTCCGCAAAGCTCGCTCATACTCAACGAGATGCTGGCGAGAGCTCTGACGGCGAGGAAATATGACTTGGCGATGATGAGAACCGCTGTTGCGCCGAACAGTAGGTACTGTCGATTGTGGACGGAGCGAGGGATATCGCTCACCATTGGTGGTGATGCGAGGATTGAAGGACGCGTTGTCCGATGTGCGACTGCGGCGACGGAACCGCTGCGATGGAATCGGATCGTTGATTAAGTTGGGTTGGGAGTTGCGTTCGAACGAGGAGCGGATCCGGAGGTTTGGTCGGTTGTGAACACTGTCAAGATTGACCTGTTGGGGAGACCATCGGACGCCGCCTTGAAGACTGTCTTGCGAAAGACTATTTGCTGAGCCAAATCGGGTTCTTGGAACGAAGACTTGGGCGCCTGGGTCGAAGGCTGGGCTCGTTGCTAGTGTCTGGTCGTTTGCATGTACGGAAGCCAGGGCGGGTCGGTTCGCTGTGAATGTAGGGCGATATGATCCAGCAATTGGTCTTTGTGAATCGACTATATGCTGAGCCTGGGCGATGCTGCCGAGATGTTGAGCTTCGATGAGCGACTGTTCTTCGGCTGAAGTCTCGTATATTGTGAAGTCCAGATCATTTGTCGTCATGCGAGGCGAAGGCTGGATCTGCTGGTGTGCTCGTATGGTGTCTTTAGCCGTGGATGAAGGAATCGATGGTGGAGGTACGGGTTTTCTCGCAAGATTCATTCCAGGCGATGGCTTCGCCGGCGAGAATGAGTTGCCATTGGGTGACATTGCCCGCTTGTCCCAATTGCCATCATTCATCCGTTCTGTACAGTGTGTGCTTGGATCCTGTGACGAAATTCGGTCCTCAGCCTGATCGAGCTCGTTGCAAAGAGTCGCCTGCGGAATACACGAATCTGCTCGTTTTCGTCCCCGGTTTTCGTCCGCGACAGTGATGTCGAGCTCGGGTAAGCGATTGGGTCTGAATCGGAGGTTCGCTTCAGCTTCTGTGAGGTGCAGCGCTCGGGAGGCCTTTCTCGCAGCGGAATGTCGTTCAAAGGCGACCACGTCGGACGTTGTAAGTTCGATTTGCGATGTTGTGCACCGAAGCATGTTGTTGGTGCGTGGGGAAAACAAAAGAACTGAATGGTTGGTCGGATCTTGAAGAAATGCGAGAAAGGCATGGTGTTGACGGGAAGTGCCAACATAAGGCTTCCAGGTTCGCAAGTACGATGCTGAGACCGAAACTAGAGGCAGTGGTATTGATTGTTGCAAGGAAATAGGGAGAGAGACAAACCATGCCTGCCCAGAAAGCGCGCCTCACCTTGTCTCTTATTCGGAAACAACATCGCATGTAGTTCGCTGCTTCGCACGCCGCTACTCACCGGCCCTACTTGGAACTCAGGGGCAGCCGGTCTTATCCCATACGAGCCAGCGTCAGCAAACGTTCTTCCGCCTCAATCACTGCATCACCGCGCAAGCCGTAGCATCTCACCAAAATTCGAACATTTGTTGCAGCCGCCGAAGATGCCAATTCTAGGTGAGGTGTTGGCAACAAGTCATCTCCACAGGAATCGCAATGCGGTTGGTCAGGCGTTCTCCGATAGTGCAACTTGGCATGTTCGAAATTTGCCTCTTGTTCTTTAGACAGGTAATCATACCCTTCGGCGAGCTTGTGATCCTTGATGCCAATGAGCTTGCAAAGGTCGATGTACCTCTTCACTGTTCCGACCATGTTTTGATGGAAGGCATCAGGGCATTCGCCGCCACTAGGTACTGTATTCTCGATTGTCTGGAAAAGTAATCGCAAATCCTCGCGAGCCTCATCTTCGCTGTCGTCCTGACAAGCAGCACAGTTGCACTCGAATTCCCACTGACGCAAGTCTCTGCGACGACTCTCCACGCTTTGGAAGGCAAAATCCGTGTTTGGCAGATATTCGATGAGGATTTCTTCTCCAACGTTGATTTGTTCCAAAGCATGAACAGTGCCAACTTTTCGTCCTGAGTGATACTGGTAAATTGCGTTTGGTCGGCACGAGTGGTTGATGCGGGAGATGTCCTTCTGTACACGATAGACCACATACGAGTTCGCGCCTTTGTCGACCTCTGCCCTGAATGCATTGGTCGAGAAGGCTCGAGCCGTGTCGTGGCCATTCCTAAGACCGTGAAACGCTGTTTTTTGTGTCTTGGTGATTTCCTGCACTGCATTCTGCATAGCGCGACCACCATTCCGGCGTAGGTTGAGATTGAAAAAACGATGGTCGTCATGAGTAACCATCAAGTCTGTCTGGAGTTTTACCAGTGGAGCTTCGTGTATGATTTCCTCCCCCTGTGCGATGCGGCGACAAGCTCGCATAGTGAAGTTCTCGCGATCGTCCCTGTCGATCTTCCATTTCCGGACCATGATGGTGGCAGAGGTGTTTGTCGTTTTCGTCGTTGTCAGCGGGCTTTACTGCAAGATAGGCCAAATGTAGAAGTGATGAAGCCGCCAATGATCGACTCAAGGGGATGAGAGGCCCGTCGAAAGACGCTCAGCTCTTCTTATAGCAACGTGGGAGACTGTCCGGAGCGTAGTGTACTGTGTAAGACACGAAAGATGGTCCATGTAGGACATGTCACTCAGTCGTTCACTCACTAACGCGTCTGAAAGCGTTTTGCGCGCTCAATCGGACTACCGTATGAGTAAGACACCTGCTTGCAGGCAAGTCACTCACCATCAGACATGTCTTCCGAAGCAACAGTTGGGCCTTTGTTGGCACGGTCACCGAGATGCTGTGAGAGAGGCACCGAGACATCGCTGTCCAGACTTCGAGAAGATTGAAGTCGCCCGCTCTCTTCGAAGAAGTGATGTCGCAGCCGTGTGAGACTTCAGTCTCGAATATGCATGCATGATCCCTCGTGCGTGCTATTTTGCGAGAAAAGGGGTCGTGCGATTTTGACGTGACTCAGACCGACTCTCCGCCGCCAGATGCAGCAGGAATAGGATCAGGCGCGTTTGACGGCGGGCCAGTGGGGATCATGTCAATGCTGCCGTCGTTTCTCCAATGTGTGTATATAGTGGTGCGAGTACCTCAAGTAGTGGTGTTGTACGTGATGAGGTGGTGGTTGTACTGGGAGGAAAGCCATCGGAAGTGATCGCCATGACAAAGCGCGAGAGGAAGGGCAGGGCCAAAAGCGATAGCTCGTCGTCGGTCATGTCGAAGTGTGTAGGAGTTCATCATCGTCTGCGTCTTGAATAATGTTTCGAGCTCGACAATCTCCTTAAGCTCCTGTGGGAGGAGCTAGACTTCAGTAGTGATCGCCAAATCGTGATTGCTCTCCACCGGCAACGATCAATACACCACACCCTCGCTGGACCACGACCACTGAAGCATACTGATTTATTCACGGCTTGCCCAGACGATACACCGTCTGGCTCCCTCGACTTTACGCTCCTGCGACTGGCCTCGTCACCGTCGGCGCAACAAATCAGGGCCCGAATTGGTGCGAGTCCGCGTGGCACGATCCGGAGCTTGACACCAACGACGCAGCGCAGCGAGTGCATTCAGGCAGCCTCTCGTGTGGTGCTGCTCCGACCTCATCCGCCTGCGCCTTCAAAGTAATGCCGACACGACACGCAGCGCCTCTATCTCGAAACCGCATACCCGCGCGGCAGGAGCCTCCACCACCTCTCCGCTGCCCACCGCTCCCAGACTCATCATGAACGGCGATCTCAGCCTGTCCCAATCATTGGGCGGCTTGCGCATTGCAAATCCGGACGACGACGACACGAGCGTACCGAGTACCGCCAACGAGCCCGCATCACGCCCTCCGCCTTCGTCGCACGCCTCTGCGAGCACGGTCACAGGACGACCTACACTACCGACCCTCCCCCACGATACCGCGAACAACGACTCAGGTCTCGGATTTGACCCAGACGCATACAATTTACAGTCCACGCATATTCCATCACCCACCAGCGAGTATTCTGCCTCTCCGCAGCCACAAGACTCGTTCACACCTCGGCTTGCTCATCAGAGGAGTCTGCCTTTTGTGCAGCAAGAGCAGCAGGCTACGCAGTATACAAGCCATTCGGCGGGATACAGACAGCCAGGCGAAGCAGCGCGGCCACCGAGTGCCATGTATTCGCAGCCGAATAATTCCTCCGTCAGCTCGGGTCTTTCAAATACGGCATCATATCGCTACAGAGACAATGTAGGCCCCCCTGATGCTCGACAGGCTGCTTTGGCGAGGAGTGGGTCGAGATCTGCGCGGCAGGTCATGGGGTCAGTGCCGCAAAGAGAGAATAGTAGGAGCTACGGACCGACAGGAGGCAATACGGTCCCAGGCGGCCTTCCACAGCGAAGAAGCTCACAGCGAATGCGACCAAGTGGGCCATCATCAGCCGGAGGATATGACGGAGGAGATGGACCATATGCGGGAGGCGCTCAGCTACCTAGCTCTGCGGAAGAATGGCGAGATCGAGGAGCAGCTACTGGCACAGTCAGAGAGACGGACGCTTCAGGGCAGGTCCGAACACAGCAGATCAAGAAGGGGGTCAAGGATTTCAAATTTGGGAGGACATTGGGAGAGGGTTCGTATTCGACGGTACTGGCGGCCACAGACAGGACAAATCTGAAAGAGTATGCGATCAAGGTGCTGGATAAACGACACATCATCAAGGAGAAGAAGGTCAAATATGTCAACATTGAGCGAGACACGTTGAACAGGCTCACAGAGCACCCGGGGATTGTTCGATTATACTACACCTTCCAGGATGAGCGGTCGCTGTATTTCGTCTTGGACGTGGCCGCAGGAGGAGAGCTCTTGACATCATTGAAGAAGCTGGGATCGTTCAATATGGAGTGTACACGATTTTATGGCGCCGAGATATTGGACAGCATAGCTTATATGCACAGTCGGGGAGTTATTCACCGCGACCTCAAACCGGAGAATGTGCTACTGGACGACAAAGGACATGTGAAGATCACTGACTTTGGTACGGCGAAAATTCTGGCGGATCCAAGGAGAGACGGTATCACTTCGGGAGATGCTACGGATGCTTCAGGCTCGGATCGAGCAGGCTCTTTCGTGGGAACCGCAGAATATGTCAGTCCTGAACTATTACGAGAAAAGAGCGCATGCAAGGCATCGGATCTATGGGCGTTTGGATGCATGATATACCAGCTTCTTGCTGGTCGACCTCCTTTCAAGGCTGCGAACGAGTATCTCACATTTCAGAAGATTATGAGTCTGGAGTACCATTTTCCAGATGGATTTCCTGACCTGGCAAGGGACTTGGTGGAGCGACTACTGGTGTTGGAACCGGCACGCAGACTGCCCGTCGAACATATCAGGAACCATCAGTTCTTCGATGGCATCACCTGGGGCAAGAATTTGTGGAGACAAGAGGTGCCCACGTTGAGACCATATGTCCCACCCGTCGCACCGCCCATCAAGCTCAACGGAGCGAGCAGGAGGAATGGCAGCAGCAACCAAACGCCGACCAGTGGCCACTTAGCGAACATGGCCGCAGCCGCAGCGATGCAAGGTCAGAGTCAGAGTCAGAGTCAGAATCAAGGCCAGAGCCAAAGTCAAAGAGAGGCCCCGTCGAATGCTCCTCCACAACAAACACGGCGACCGCAGCTACACAACGTCACCGAACTTGCTCCACCCAGCCAACTCGACATCGACTGGTCTCCCGTCCTCACCCGCAACAACGAGCGTATCCTCAAACTCGGAAACCTCATCGTTACCACAGCCCCAGCACAAGCTAATAGTCCGACCGGAAAAGGCGGTGACCCGTCTCCCGCAGCCGACAGGCCCAAATTCTCACGCTTTTTCAGCAGTAATACCACCAAGAAACGGGAGAGATTGGTTCTGATCACGAGTGCCGCGAGATTAGTCGTTGCTGCGATGGGAGGTAACGAAAAGAAGGCCAAGCTGGAGATCAATCTCGCCGGTGGTGCCACCTCCGGAGCCAAGAGCTTCGTTGATGGCAAGGGCTTGACATATTGGACTTTTGATACTGTACGTGTCCTCAAACTCCCTCATCAAATTTTGTCAGTGCTGACATGTGACCTTTCAGCGCGACAAACACTACACCTTCGAAGATCCCCGCGCCACCACCTCCGACCCAGAGGGGTCCAAATACAGCACGCAAGAATGGCTCGATGCCGTCGACCTAGCGCGCGAAGTCGCCATCGCCACTTCTCTCACAGCTTCCTACTCTTCCGACTCGATGCTCAACGATCGCGGCGCAGGCACTTCCGGCATGATGGACGGCGCAGGCGGAGATCGTGATGCGGCGATGCCGCTAGGAGGACCAAGTGTTGGCGATAGGCATAATTTGCGGCATACCTTGAGGAAGAACACGGACGATGGGACAGGTGCGGGTGGGGAGAGTTTGAAGGGGCGGCGAAGGTTCAGTAAGCGGCATAGCAAGAGTGGGTTGGCGGCGGTGTTTTAGTAGGATGCTGTGCGTTCGATGATGGGCTTGCATGGTGTGGGACTGGCGGTGTGGCGGGTGTGGTAGGGAGAAGGGAAGATGAGTATTGCTTGAGAGCGGTGGTGCTGTTAGCGTGGCGAGTGCGCTCTTGATCGACAGAGCCTGAGGGCTGATACCTGATGAACGGCTGAGTTTACAATCCACATTCAGAACTCATTTCTCGTGAACGAAATCAGGAAAACAGCTTGGTCGCGCCGAGGCCGCCGAGGCCATTTACATGCGGTGCATTTTGTGTTAGTCCAGCGCCAGGCTCAGCTTCCAAACGGGAAATGATAAATGCAGAGAACGCGGTGGCTAACTACCGAACTCGCATGTCGTAAACAGTGCTCAAATTCCTCGAGAGTAGTCGCATGTCGTAATAAAGCAGACTCGATGGTTCATTCAGGCGGGTCCTTTGGACACTCTCATGATCTTTACCTAGGTACTCTCCCCACAGCCCTCGGAATGCGCCATTTCATACTCCATCTGGCGCTCGCTCTAATACGATATTCCGCAAAGCTACTTCGCCGTGCAGCTGTCGTCAAAAGTTTATCTCCTCTCTATGCTCATTTCGGCCTAATAAGCGAGAGCATCTCAACCCTCGTGAGGTGGCCTTGCTCACATCGATGCAATCTTCATCCCGCCGAAGGTCGTGCACGCATGCACGTTGTGCTTCTGTGTGCTCGAGAGCACAAAGGACGTGCTCGTGTGAGGATGCGGAATTCGGAACGTGCCATCTCGCACAGCATGGAGGATATGGAATCGCCCGAAAATGCAACTTTACATCGGCCGCGGAAGGAGTGGCCGTTAGCTCTCCCGTCGAGTTGAAGGAAATTCCTGCCTTCAGGTTATATCTCTAGACATCTTCAGTGCCATCGTCATTGCCATTTGTGGAGGGAGACGTCGCCGTCTTCTCTCACGGTGCAAAAGACTGCGTTTGACAACAGTCACAACGCCTGCGCCTCCGACTCCCTGCGCCTAGTCGTCCGCCAGAACCGAGGTCGAACGACCAGTCTTTGGTATATTTGCCGGATGGTTCGGATCGGAGGCGTTCACGATCGCCTGACACGAGCTTCAATCCTTCCAAACTCGTCGTCTAAAAAGGAACGACGACTCGTCGCTTTTTGTTCTCGAAAACATCCAGAGCATCTGTTTGCATAGAAGAACCCGCATGCTCTCTGCATGCCATGGAGAAGTTTTTCTGTCGCGTTATTCGCACAGAACTTACTACGAACCTGGAAGCAATGAAGCTCGCGGTTATTCCCGCTACTGTTAAATTGCGGCTCCTCGTATTCTAATCTCGGATCTCGATCTGCTTCATCATGCTGGAAATCGCCGCCGTGAAGGTATAAAAGGTGGCTACCGTAGGTAGTTGCATTTGCGTATTCTTGCGAAGCAATCGCAGGGCTTGAGTTCAGCCGAGAAAGCGTGCACTCATGAATACGAGGGAGCAAGAGCTCAGATTGTAGGTAGTTCTACGCCGTGGTCCGAGGCGATCACCACAACGACGTGACGATTTCCGCAACGTCTTTTTGAGCTTGGCACGCTGCGGTCGGTCCTCGTGTCCACTTCGATCACCTCACGGGCGTGCCGCTTTCGTTGAACGCCCCGCCCCCAAGCGCCCCCAAGCGCCC
>AFIV01000657.1:0-10964 GCA_000223765.2 Zymoseptoria ardabiliae STIR04_1.1.2 | reverse complement strand
GAATTACTATTAAGAGTAAGGATAAGAGTAAGGAACTTAAGCTAGTTAGATATACCGATAGTAGCTACGTAGATAACCGCGACGATAGCCTTACTAAGGCCCTTACTACTCCGAAAATAACGATAACAATGCATCAACTTTCGTTCCTCAGAATCAACTAATGCGCAGCTGGAGGTTTTCGCGCACAACTGGATAGAAGCGGCAGAGATTGCTCCTGTCAGCAGTATCATACCGAGCTAGGAGGCGGTTGAATCTCCATTCATGCATGCAATGCGGTCGCAGACAAAGTTGCGCAAGCGTGCGAGGGACCTTTGGACCAATGCCATCGGAAGATGCAGGCAAGAACGAAGCCGAATTGATGTGATCTTAAGAGCCTTACGTTAGTAATCGTTCGGCTTCCGAGTGAGCAGGGAGGAGGATATAGCAGCCCGAGATCCATCCCATTAGTTTCTGTAAGGCTTCTCTAGTTTGGTCCTATATCGTCGATGCTGCTGGTAGGTTCGAAAGCGGTAAGCAAGACTCAAGTAGTCTAATTGCAGTGAAACGGAGCCAGCACGATCGAATTTCTGTGCCAGAAGCTCGGTTAAGTTTTATTCAAATGGCGAAAATAGTTATCGTCTCCCTCGTGCGGAGCAACAAGACGAACGTACCAGGCTTTCTTCGAAGACCCAACAGGATCAACGTCCTTCTGTCGCGCGCTCAGCATGGTATGTACATCCTCGAAAACACCAACACAACTCAATGCGTGCCTATGTGGAAAGAGGTCACCGACATTCTCCGGGCTAATGGGAATCTAAACCGTGCGTTGGAGCTCTGTTGCCCGAGACATCTAGGCAGACCCATTCTGGTTGAGATGCCCGAGGACTTCGCTCGGCTATCTCCGGAGGCTGGATGCGATTTCCTTTGCGATAAGCAGCTCGACTGTGGTCACTCGTGCGTTGCGAAGTGTCATTCTGAAATGCTTCACGGAGCGTTCCACTACATGAAGCAGTGCACGAGACCAAGAAAGGATTGCAAGCACGTCTGCCCCGACCCTTGTGGTGACAAGTACGACCCGCTCTGCAAAGTCGTCATTAAGGATGTTGATATCACCCTGCCTTGTGGGCACAAGAAGTCGGATCCGCGATGTTTCGAAGTTCAAGATCCTAGTATTGTGCTTTGCAAGGAGCCCATGGCCAAGACAATTCTTGGCTGCAAACACACTGTTCACATTGCTTGCCATGTTGACGTTGAAGCGGGATCTTTCTACTACTTTGCGGATTGTGGAGAGATTCTTGGTTGCGGTCACAGTTGCAAGAACAGCTGCTCGGGATGCAAAACTCGTGGAGAAGGCGGAACGATCCTCAATACCGACCATGGCAAGTGCAAGCACGTGTGCGATCGCGGATACACTACTTGCAAGCACCGATGCAGCTCTACATGCCATGACGGAGAGCCGTGCGGTCTTTGTATGAAGAGCTGCGACACTCGCTGTTCACACGCCCAATGCAGTCGGATGTGCTCGGAAGCTTGCAGTCCATGCATGGAAGAAAAGTGCAGCTCTGGCGCTCACTGCCCTCATGCGGAGAACTGCCCGATGCCCTGCGCTGTGCCTTGCACTTGGCTCCCATGCTCGAAGCGCTGCCACAAAATTTTACATTGCGGCTGCCAGTGCCCTTCGGTTGTGGGGAAGAGTGCTTGAATGTCGCGTTCTGCCAGACGCACGGCACCGACAGCGTCAAGTGCTCGAAAGCCGACTTGCTAGAAATCACTCTGTATCAGGACATCAAATTGGACATTGACCCGTGCGTCTTCACTCCTTGCGGCCACATCTTCACAGTCGATTCGCTTGATGGTACGATGGATATGTATTTCCACTACGAAGTCGATCCGATGACTGGCAACCTCGTTGGATTGAAAAAATCGGCAGAGCCTTCTCCATAAGCGAAGTCAAGGCGTACCCCGAGTGCCGCGGCTCGCTAACTGGCATCGCTCGCTATAGGCGCATTGTTCGGCGTGCTTTGCTCGACGAAAGCGCAAAGAAGTTGACGGCGTGGTCGAACAGCAAACATCGGGATTTCTCTGTTCGTCTGGCAGTTCTCGAAAATGAGCTCATGAGTACGATCGACTTCGAGGGAAACCCCAATCAAAGCGTTGAGATCGTTGGCTTGGCCTCGGCGCAGTTGAAGGCCATCAAGGAACTTGCCACTTCAAAGCGGTATCGGAAGCTGTTCACACTCATTACCGAGCTCGCTAAGTTTGTCAAGAAGCTCAGCAAATACGAGCAACCCTTCCAGCGGGTCCATGATCTTGTCGAAGTCGTGCGCCGTCAACACACCTCTGGTGCTGGCGAGATTGCGACATTCAAGTTCGGCAGTGGGGAGCTTACTGAGCAGTAAGGCAATGTGGAAGGCAGGACAACCAGGACAACGAATAGGACGGCTCATATGGTTCCTTGGATACGTGCACAGCCGGGCATGTATGTATCGCATATAGCCCACTTGAATTCATTCCATTCCATATAGCGAACCACCACTACCCGTTCAAGTGCCGCGAGTGATTCTCGCCTGTACCGCTGCCTCAGTCTGAGCGAGAGACGCAATCACGGGCGAGGGAGGGTGTCCCGATCAGAGACCGTGCGCTTTGTGGCGTTGCCTAATGCCAAATGAATCGTCGAGCTCAGGCCTGCCTCGAGGTCTGCAGCTTGGCCGTCGCGCTTCTGACAAGGTGGCTAGTGAACCTCGGAAAAAATCATGTGTTTCATTGGAGAGTTACGAAACGACCCGGAGAATGGGGAATACGCACTTGCCAACACAACGTTTCAGCATGCTCTGTGGTGCAAAGCCCCGACATATCTTGGATGCGAATGCACCGCGCACTGCATCGACAAGCTTGAATATCTCGATCGTAAGCCACACGCTGCGATGCCAAGATCTCCTGTTATAACTGCGCGGAGTATTCCACTTCAACGCCATGGATGCATGCATTTAGTTAATTGATGCCAGTCTCGGAAACGGTCTCGCCAAGGAATTGATGCACTACATCAATAAGACTACAACATCCCGTCCTCTTTACAAGCAAGTTGGATGAAAAGGGCTGAGACGCCGCTCTTGCAGTTGGTCGACCAAGCAGTCGCAGGAAATTTCGAAGAAGCTTTCAAAAAGTCGAAAGAGGTAGCTAGACTCAACAAGAAGCTGGCAGAATACAACCAGGCTGGAGGCCTCGTGGAAGGCGATCGCGAGTTCCTACACCGGAGTTGGATAATATGCTGGTCAGAATCAGATCGACACCGATTTCACAAAGGACGGCGATGGCTGAAGGAGAAAAAGTCCAATTTGCGGCTCTCCTTTCTGTATCGGATATCATCAGATGGCGCTGAAATTCGCAGCGCAAGCTGAAATTGACAGAAAGAAGCCCGAGCTCGTCGCCTATAAGCTCAAGGTGATTATGGAATCACAGAAAACTCCCAACGAACGGGATAACGCAGTACAATTTGAGAATGGAAGCGACACTCCTGGCTCGACCCCAGATGATTCCGTCAACTTCGCCACAGAAATTGACTCTGCGAACCAAGACAGTTCATGGACGCAAATCCCATCTGGAATTCTACCGTCGAGTATGAGTGGTCCAGTCTTCGGCGAAGAAGGTATCACGCATGTGAGAAAAGTTGTGTCTGTTCAAAAGGTTGGTACGGCCCAACCTGCTCTCTTGGATTCTGGACTGAAGGGAAACTCTGGTGAAGCAGATAGTCAGTAAAGCGAAGTATTTGAACGTTGCGGAAGGTCGCATCCCGCATGTATTCACGGAATATGCCGGTTCCTACATCTTGTTTGCGGTCCAGATATATAGCAACTCATGATTAGACAGGGCGAAAGAATGTCGAAAGCAACTCGATTCAGAAACAGTGGCAGAGCAACCACATTCCCGTGCGAAAGCTTGAGTACCAAAACTTTGAGCACTTTGACACCTAGGAGGGTAACATGTTTCATTACAACGCAAGAGACATAGCAGTGGGATGAAAACCGCGTGTGGTTTCGCAAAGTTTATAACGGCTGGAGCTCGGATGAGTCGCAGCGCATGTGTGAATGTGCGGCTTACAGACATATGCACAAAGGGAGCGGCTACGGCACGGTATCGTATTAAAGTATGCATCAACTGCGCAACATGCAAGCCCATGGGATCCGGAAACCTCCAACCCGGCCAGATCAGGAATTGGGCAATACTGCCGGAAGGCACGCCGGCCACAAAGCCCGAAACTAGTAGTAGCATGCTCAGCTAGCATCCATGGCGATATTGTAGCCTCGATTGCATTGAGAGTCTGTACGTTCGGGGATGTCGGATCACACACTAGGAAATTGAGGTCAGTGATAAGGCTGACGTGCAGCCCATTTTTCCCAGGTGTGCTCGCATTAGGGTCAAAGAAAATGAATCCAAGAGACCTCATAGAATCGTGAATTTCGGGTCTGTATCGTGTCTGTGATCTACCTTTGCCACTCGATATAGCGCTCAAGTCCCGATCGATTTGATCCTAGGAGAAACTGCAATTCGTTCCGAGCACCGGTATCTCTCGTCGTTGTCTTACGTCGGAATGGCCATGCCTCGATGATTGTGTTTCTCGACTTCATGGCGATGTTAAACTCTCTGGATGTACTCCTGAAGTGATGCAATGCCATATATCTATATCAGTCAGTGCTATTCGCCGTAGAAGGCAGGAGATGAAGTCGCTAGCTCGTACCTCGAGAAGAGTTTCTCCACATCGTAAAAGAGGGTGCGAGCATCCCATATCCGATACATATCAGCCCCGCTCGGGTTCATCATCATTCGTGTTACGTCCGGCCTGCCAAGCACGTCGACTATTCCTCCTATGTCGGGGACATCGCTATTGTTCTGTGCAGCCATTTCAGCAACAGCGTTCAGGAAGAGGACAATTAGAGTGGCATGTCGATTCTGCTTGGTTGTCTGTAGTAAGGGCCCCATTTGCTGGAGCACGTTGTACAAGCCAAGGTATCCAGCGTCCGCAATATTAGAGACCTATAGACGTGTGAGCTTGAGGAGGCAAACACATGTCCGCGGATTTACCTCGATTCGGGCGAACTTCGATCTCGGAAGTGTCCTCGATAGCTCCAAAGCATCAGTGCAATGAAACTCGAACTCGATGCTAAGGGTCGTGAGGCGTTGCGAGAATGTTGCGAGTTTGACCGTCAAATACGAGAACAATTTACCATAGCAGTCTTCTTTCGCAGGCCAATTCCATCGGTGGACGTCCCATAGTGGCCAACCATCGAGAGGGTCGCTCTTGTCGTCCATCAACCAAGCGTCGGTGCTCCGGAACAGGGTTCTATAACTCATCAGCTTTCGCAAATTTTCAGTGCATAGATTTTATTTACGGATTCGGTACGATGAAGCCCGTGGTCGCTTGACCAAATGGCAGAAGAATACCATCTCTCCGAAATTTTTCCTTCGCAACTCGTGCTGACAGGGAATGATCCTTAAAATACCATCTGTCTCGACAGTCGCGTCTCTCAGTGGCATTTGTGACCGAATCTCGAATCTCCATAGCTCTGTCCGTTGAGAGCTGACTGGAGACTTCCCAAAATTTGGTTAGCTTTAGCCAATTTTCTTCACGCAGGACCAGGCGTAACGAAGGACCAGAACGGAAGTTCCAAGTTATTTCCTGATCCGGCGAGTTTGCTCCTTTGCATTTTTCGTATGCGTCAGTCACGAGGGGGTACACCTTGGTCTTCAGATCAGAGCTCAATTGCTCCGGGAGCAATGCCGAGTACCACAAGTGAATCAGAGAGACTGCAAGCGAGGCAAGAGCACTTTTATCGCAGGTTTCCTCCAGTGAGACACATAAAAACAGTATGAGTATCACGTTTCGTCCAACAACGTCAAAATCGCGATCGTTGATAACGACGTGTATGGTTGCGTCCAGTCGATCCGGGAGAGCAGTGATTGTCTGGATAACATTTCGTAGATCTCCAGAAGCTGATCACGTCAGCCTGCCTCCATTGAAGCCCGAAAGTTCTAGATGAAGGCGTCTTATGAACTCACCAGCAAAGAGCAGATGAATGGGTTCTGGAGTGCAACCCTCATGTTCTGCTAGGCGTAGCACGTCGATCGCTGGCACATTTCCCCAAAGATACTTGCTCCCTCCAAACGGGTTGTGGTGGCCATTTGGGGCCGCTGTCGCTGCCCATACTGGCTCTCGTCCTTCGATGTCCCAAGCTGGTCGCCAGCTCGGTTTGCTTAGCGAGCTCCTGCAGTCCTTTTTATGCTCCGGCCAGTGCTTTCGTTGGCACTCTTTGCCGCAGTACTGTGGGACTCAGCTTAGACAGTTAGTCTTGGGCATGATACTGACAACAACAAGATAGCAGTGAGCGCATGGAGAGCTCGCGACCCGACCGCAGGTATCGCTACCAAGTGCTTGCCAAGCACACCTTGCTGGCGGCGCGGATAGTGGCGGCATGGTTTGAGATCTCTGGATGGCTTCGTGCGTTGAAATTATGGAATATTCAGTGTCAAGGGTGAAGCTATAGAAGGCGTGAGTGAAGTGTCTTCTGTGGCTGCCTCAAGCCATATGAACATTCGCCCAATCCCGGTCGGGCCCTCCGGGGACCGCTTGATATAATGCCGCGTTCGGTCCGTCTATGCGGAGACATGCTGTGCGCGAGGAGAAGCGGTCAATTAAGGTGGTGTGGAGCCCGGAACGTCGCCGCGCGGTCCGCTCCTCCGCACTGACCAGAACTAGCGCTACCACCGCCAACTTCAGATCAATGCCCACATCGTCCGCGTGTCGTGGGCATAATGAAGGCCACCTCTTCGTCGACGAGCTATGTAGGGCTGCCACGAGCTTAGAACGCTCGCAATAAAGATTGTCGCAGCGAGAGTTCTCGTAAGCCGGAGAGTACGCATGCGTTCCGCGTACCTCGAGCTGTAATTAAAGTACAACCGGCGTAGATTGCAGTCTGAGTGGTCCAAGCTCGTTTCTCGAAGCATTTATCATTACGCGGCGGCGTATTTTTAAAACCCCAGACTGCCCCACGCGGTCTGGAAACTTCTGCGCCTAGACTGTCTTAAACTCGTACGCGGTACGCACCGGCTTGCGCGGGCTCTCGCTGCGACAATCTTGATTGCGAGCGTTCTATTATATCTAGACAGCCGTAATATGTTCCCGCGACCAAAGTTACTCTTATCGGCCAATGAACCTTACTCTGTTGATCTTCCTCTTCTTTGGTCATATAGACTACGTAGCGCGCTGGAAGGGCCGCTTACGTTTTCTGTCGCTGGTTACATTCCCAATTTCGTCCTGGCATCACGGTTTCGCGCCCTTGCGCATTGGACCAAGTCCTCAAGATTTGCGGCCAAAGAGTTCCAAAGCCCACAAAATAATCCAAATGAGCTGAATACAGCGTCTTAGTCATCGCTGTGCATTCGTCGGCTTGTGCAAGATCGTCGAGTCCATAAAATACGACACTCCGGGACAGGTAGATGATCGATTCGATGTAGCCGGCCTCCTATCCACGATCTCTCGCAGATTCGAGGGCGGCGGCGTAAAGAGGTAAAGCACGTCGCGGGGAGTTCTTGATCTGGGCAACCGCCGCCAAGCCTAGAAGGACAGAAACACGCTGCACCCGAGCCGGCCAAGTTTGGCTGGTTGAGCGCGACTCGTCGAGATCTTGGAGAAGCTGCTGAGCACGCTCGAGGTCTTGAGAGTCGTAAGCAGGCCAGGACATGCAAACTGGCCCCTCGAGGACAGACCACATAGTCTTCAGAAGGAAGGCGTACGCCAGAGCCAGCTTCAATCGTCTTGCACTGCCACTCTCTGCAGACTGCAGTCCCAGAACGTCTGCTAGATGGGCTGATGCGTAGCGAATGCCGAGATCGGCTTCGCCTAACTCGGAACCGGATTTATTTACTCCATTACTTGAAGACCAAGCAATCGGCAGACCGGCGTCGAACTCTAGCACCAATGATGCAAAGAAGCCTAGTGATGTGGATGAGGAGCAAGATGAGGAAGTCATCGATTGGAGTGATATCGATCGGGACTCGGACAGCGTCAGTGCCAGTAAGGTGCAGAAAGCGACTGAAGTGCCGATTGCAGAAGAGCCTCGAGAACCTCGATCACCATCCGCAGAATTCGAGGACGTTCCTATACAAGACATACCAGCTGAGCCGGAACAGCCTGCCGTAGTTGCAAAAGAGGTGGTCAACGACCATGCGCCTCCTGCGGGGCTGGACATCGAGCCAGAGATTTATCTTGACGACGGCGATGAGTTCGACGACTTCTCGGACCCGGAGGAAGAGGCAATGCTCCACGCCTTGACGCTCGAAGCGGAGGAACACGCCAGATTTGCCAGTCTACTAAATAACAAACCTCAAGCACAGAACCCGCTGCATCTTCTGAAGAAGTCGGCAGCGCGGACATCGGTCCTTTATAGACAGTATGGGTCCAACAAGATCCATCGACCAATGCAGCTTCTGGAAGGAGCCCGTTCATCGATCTATGTTCAAGCTCTATTAATCCTTTAGGACAACCGGTCCTGCTTGTTTTAGGTCCACATTCGCAGAGCGACGTCGACGAGTACGAGGGGTGATAAGACTCTGTGATGATGGGCGAAGAAGCTGCTTGATCCATGCTCGAAGATCTTCAAAAGGAACATGGGCGTCTTCTCCTCGCCATGCTATACCTAGTTGGCGCTGTAGATAAACGATGGAGCTTGCCCCCTATCAAAGAGTACATTCTCAAGGGGAAGGAAGCTGGACAGCTGGTCATGCAGACATGTAGTCGTAGCACCTGTCCGGGTTGCGGTACCAGCGAAACATTGAGCGGATTGCGTGTGAGAGCTCGGTATTATTCTCCTTGTTGAAGCAACAAGCCCACCCAGAAGTATTTCAACCCATCTCGTTTGGCTTGCTCTCCACAGACAACATACTCCCTGAAAGGTACTTGTCCGCCTCTGAACACTCGATCATTCCAAAATTGTGGAAGGCGGTGTTTTATAATAGCGGGTGGTTCACCCGCGGCTGGACACTTCAAGAACTTCTCGCACCCCCAACTGTCGAATTCTTCTTCGATAAGAGCGCACGACTCGGCAGTAAAATTTCGCTGGAAGAATAAATCTCGGAGATCACCAGAATTCCAGGTTCAGCGCCCAACGGACATGCACTATCACGATTCAGTCGAGAGGAGCGCTTCAGGTGGTCGAGTTCTCGCGAGACAATCCGCCCTGAAGACACGCATACTCCTTGCTTGGTATCTTCGATATAGACATGCTGGTAGCCTACGGTGGAGGTGCTGCCGAGGCTGTCAGATGGCTGGAAGAAGCAATTGAGCGACGAGATAGGTGCATCCGGGACGTCCACCTCGGCATTCAATCCTCTGCTCAATCTGCCAGCGGCTCGCCAGCCTCTTACCTTCTTGAAACACGGTCCCATCTTTAATCGCTCATGCAAGGAGTTTCAAGCGAGACTCGAAATCAATGTCCAAGTCGTCTGGATCGCGGGCTCGGCGCCCCTTGTACTTTCCAATAGCTTGTCAAGCACGCTTGCGGTATCTGCAGTAAAGATGTCTCCTGTTGAAAGGTCAGTACACAAACAAGTTTTGATTGCGTCGGCGGGAGTCCTATCAGTCTTGCATGTATAGTACATACGCCTCACGTACGATCTCGAGTGGTGCCACGTGCACTACACTCTGTGGGGGAACCCAAGCGTACACCAGCCAGTGATTGAACGAGGTGAATCGTAAGCCGTCCGGGTTTGAGTGGGAGAAACGAGGGATGCCACATTGAAGGGCCAACATAACGGATCGTTGGTACAAAACGGCCAGACGTTCAAGCTTCTCGACATCGATGAATGCAACGCTAGCATCTCGGAATCCTTTCTCAGTAATGAAGACCTCGACAAGCCAAGATACACTGTCAGTTAATGAAATCCACGAAGAGGGTTGCAACTCCGCATGGCAGTGTGCTCTGAGCTCCTGAACAGACGTGGCATCTGACTTCAAGAGGTCACCGAAGCTTGTTAGCTTGCTGCAGTTCCAGAAGCCAGAACTAAGAAACCCAAGCTGAGGAGTGTAGATTGTACGCGACTCTGCGTGCTGCAGCCTTAGAAGGAATCGTGGCGTGTGGAAGGGATTGATTTCGGTTTCTGCGCGTGCCAGCGCGGTTGCGTTTTGACCAAGAGCGTAGCCCGCAACCATCCCTTGGATGCCGAGTAACACTCCCAATTCTAGCCCGTGTGTTTCCCACAGCTCTTTGAGCAAGCGAGTCTCCGTTCCAATGTCAGCTTCCAAAGCCGTGTTCTGATCAACTCTTTGGCAGTAGTGTCCGGTCATCGGTTGGTTGTGAGGTAACACCCATGATCGCAGGAAATCGATGATGTCGTAGCGAAGCCTCAGGCGGACAGCGGCGCTGCGCAGAAGGGTCAGACCGGGCGGATGTAAGGCCTTCCGATAGCGGCAATAACGTGGAACGCCATCACTGTCTCTGCCACTGGCATACCAAGTGGCCATACTGAACGCTCGATGGATCTGTACCTAGTGTTGCTCGTCCAGCGGGTACATCAAGATGATGGGGCGTAGAGTCAAGTGCGGCTCCAGGAAAGGTAACCAGCCAGAGCGGAGAAACACGTCGCTCAACTGTGACGGCATCACGTGCGTAGTCGACATCACGGACTGCGGAATATGCATCCCGCTGGCTCCCGAGCGTAGCCTGAAATATACTACTCTTAGACTGTTAAACACCGAAAAAGTGAGCGATAAAAGCTAACTTTCGCCGGCTCTAGCTACGTTAATCGTTTTTATTAGCGTTCTAGGTCTACGTAGCGTCTCTACCGAGAAAAGCCGCTACGAGAGCGGCTAAATATAAGTAGAATCTAGCTAAAGTTTAATACTAATTTATAATAACCTTAAGGCTAGTATAAAGGAAATATATCCGCCTTTCTTCTATATAAGGCTTATTGTTACGGGACGCCGGCCCTAGGGC
>AFIV01000658.1:0-39143 GCA_000223765.2 Zymoseptoria ardabiliae STIR04_1.1.2 | reverse complement strand
AAGTTTAGGAGGAATAGTACGAGGTTATATTGTTCTACCAGTCGTCCGTACCCCACCGCCCCGCCACTGCGGTCCCGGCCGAGCACTTCACATGATCGCAACTCTCTGAAGCTCGCCCATCTCTACTACAACAACCAAGGTACAACTCTCGAGAATCCGACAAGTTTGCATACCGCAGCTCACGCTCCTCCATCCCTCTATCTCCCATCTTGTCGTCCACCATGAATCGACTCTTCGGCGCAAAGAGCACGGCACCCAAGCCTACCCTCAACAGTGCTATTTCCAACGTGGGCAGCAATCCTACTCCTGCACGCCATGGTCGCGTTGACTGACAGCCTGACCAGGTCGACACACGCATCGAATCCATCGACGTCAAACTCGCCAAACTCAACGCCGAACTCACCACCTACCAACAACGCCTCTCCTCCATGCGCGACGGCCCGGGCAAAAATGCAATCAAACAAAAAGCCATCAAAATCCTGCAACAGCGCAAAATGTACGAGTCGCAAAAAGACCAACTCCAACAACAGTCCTGGAACATGGAGCAAGCGGGCATGATGCAGGATAACCTCAAAAACACCATGGCGACGGTCGACGCGATGAAGACGACGCAGAAGGAGTTGAAGAAACAGTATGGGAAGATCAACATCGATAAGATTGAGAAGTTGCAGGATGAGATGGCGGATCTGATGGATATGGGGAATGATATTCAGGAGAGTATTAGTCGGAGTTATGATGTGCCGGAGGATGTGGATGAGGCGGAGTTGGATGCGGAGTTGGAGGCGTTGGGGCAGGATGTGGAGTTTGGGGAGGGGTTGGGGGAGGAGATGCCGAGTTATTTGCAGGATGCGGGTGGGGTGCCGAGTTTCATTGATGAGGCGCCAGAGGCGGGGAAGGAGAAGCAGGCGGCGACGTGAGGGAGAATGGTATTGAATGAGATGCGAGGATTGCAGACCTCAACCTCCCGAATATCTGGACGATGCTGGACTGGCCACTTCGAGTGAAGCATGACGCCGGGACTCAAGAACTCGGGCTTTGAAGTCTGCCCGTACAACCGAGCAGGAGCGAGGACGTGCGAAGGCTCGCTATTGCAGCCTACGATTCACGGAGTGGTCGCTTAACACGTGCTCCGACATATCGGGCCTGGCGCTGACTCTCGACGATGTGTCTGCGCGACCAGGAGGATCCTGCGAGGAGGAAACTCGGAGGGTTACTCCACCCGTGAAAGACGAGCTTTTCGAATACCTGCGTAGCATGTAGAGCATCATGGCGGTCGACACCTCCAACTCGTCCTAAAGCTCATGCTTCGAGCGTGGTCTCTTATGCCTCCGGACGGCGTATGGAGCGGCCATTTTCGAGAGGCTGTGTCACATTTGCTAGCCTACAGTAATGCGGCGAAGTTCAGCTTGCGCTATCAAAGACGCCCTTCAGTCCTACAAAGTGTACCGGAACTGCATCGCGCATTAGCAAGAATTTCTCTTCAACATCGTCCGAATGTCCAATTTCACCTTCGGATGTCTCGACCCCAATCTATCCTCGCTCTGCTCCTGCAGCCGATGATCCCGCTTCCCACTCGCTCTCCTCTTATTCTCTGCAGTCTACAAGCCAGTCAGCACATACCCTGACCCTCCATTGATCAGTTGACCTGCGTTGTACACCAGTAACACCCCAATCGCCACAATCGCAGCTCCCACCACGCCGATATTGATCGCATGACCGGTGATGTATCGAGGAGCACTACCAAACTGTTAGCTGCACATCCTGAATCTCAAGCGGGTAAGTGCAACGGGTGCAGGGAGACTGACTCGGTAGAGATATATGTGAAGGTCGCAATAAACGCCGCACAATTCGCGATCATAATCTGGAATCCCGTTCCTGTCGCGCGGACGTAGTGCGGCGCAAGGTTATTGGATAGCCAGCCCATTACTAGAGGGGAGCAGGGGAAGATGCCGGCCGCGACCTATTCGGATACATCGTCAGCATAAGAATCCGGAGCAGTGAAGTTGGAGGGAGGGGGGAGGTGTATACGAAGAATGTTCCGCCGTATTGCACTAGGGAATGCTCGGAAGCGATGAGCATGATGTAGCCGATCAGAGTCAAGACGCAGCCCATGATCATGAAGGGCCCGCGGATGTTGTAGCGATCGGAGAGCCAGCAGACGATTAGCACGCCGAAGAAGCCGGCCATGTTGGGTGGGACCTTTGCGATGTATTCGTCAACACTCATGACCTCCATTCACTGCAGAGAGGCAGCCATCGACGACTTACAGTAAACAGCTGCGTAACAACAATACTGTACCCAAACGTCCGAATAATCGTCGGCAAAAACAACGAATAGCTATAGATCGGGGTAATAATAAGGAAGAAGATTAACGACAGCAACATCGTGTTGACGTCCGTCAGCGCGAGTTTGACCCAATGCCAGTCGAATTTCTCTTCGTCAACCGTGCCCGCCGTCGAGGTGCTTTGGCTGTCGGCGTGCATGCGAGCGATCGCCGCGGACCGGTCGGAGGCTGAGAGGAATTTGGCGTCGGAGGGGGTGTGAGGGAGGAAGAAGAAGGCGAGGATGCCGAAGAGGACTGTTATGGCGCCCTACGAGCGAACGGTTAGGACGGGTAGCGTAATAGGCAGGGTGTGAGCTTACTTCGATGAAGAAGATGAATGGCCAGCCGTCGTAGCCCGGTGTGCTGATCTCTGCGAGACCTGAGGCGAGGAGTCCACCAAATGCTCCGGAGAGGGGTGCGGCGCAGTAGAATAATCCGACTCGCCAGAGCATTTCGTGGCGTTGGTAGAACATGGAGAGGTAGACGATGATGCCACCTAACAGTCCTCCTTCGGTCAGACCAAGGAAGAATCGTGCCTATCCTCGATGTCAGCTCAGTCCCTTTGGTACACTCCAGCGATGACCCGATCAAATACTCACAGCCAACAAACCCCCATAACTCTTCACAAATCCCATGAACGTCCCCACGATTCCCCAAGCCGTCAACAAGAACGGCAAGTAATGGCCCGCTTTGAAGTATTTGAGCACCAGATTACTCGGCACATCGACACAGATATAGGGCACGTAGAAGATAGCGAGAGCAATGTTGAACTTATGTCCCGTAAGTTCCAGATCTTCGACCAGACCATCGATTTTGGCGTTGCCTGAGACAAAGTCAGCACAACATCTGCCGAGCGAGCTGAGCCTTCTTTGCCAATGTACCACGGGCTCCTTCTCTCTTCTGCGGGAGTAAACATACCAATATTCGCCCGATCAATAAACGCCAACAACCACATCCCAAACAACCACGGTAAAATATGCAAGTCAAACTGTCGATTTAGCTTTGCATCCAGCGCCGGATCGTACAGCGGACTCTGATTGTGGACATGCTCGGGATTCTCAATGTGCGTATCGTCCCGGAAGTCGTGCTTTTCGTTGGGGGTGGAGGCCTCGCTGGCTGGGCGGTCGGACTTGGAGTCGGGGTCCATTCTTGGGATGCAGTCCGGTGTTGCGAGGTGAGAGAAGAGGGAAGAGAGAGAGGGAGTAGAGAGACGGGAAGAAGTGCAGTCGAAGGACAATAGCAGAGACAGAGAACAGAGAATAGAAACAGAAAGTCCCACAGTTAGAGGTATACTTACAGACCCTCCGCACGACCTCCGCATTACCGCGCCCAGGAACAAAAGGCATGTCCTTTACCCGAGTAGCAGTGAGACCCTTCAAAGTCCGCACTCCGCTGGTCTCGTGCCTGTTGTGTGAAAGGTTGGAAATTGAAGGAGCCACATCCATCAGCCAAGGCGCCGCGAGGTCCACGAGGGAAAGAGCCTCAACGGTTAAGAGGGACAAGCAAATCCTTCTCCTAGCCAAGAACAAGAAGCAAATCCAGTGTCTTGTTGACACTTCGAGTGATCGCGTGTGAGATCGGTATTCGGCGCGAGTCGCCAAGCACGTGGTGTCCGCGTTGTTCTTTGCGGAGTTAAACGCGTGGTTGTGGAGAAGGAAAGGGTACCAATGTTTCTTCTTCGTCGTCATTCGAGGAATTGATTTCTGAAGAGATCGGCAGTGATCTTTAGCAGCATCATCATCCGCGGTCTTTCGTCTCCATCTTGATCAAATCCTGTATTCGACTCGATGTGCGGCTCCATGCGATGTTTCCGGTGTGGAAATTGTAGCTTGATGAGGGAGAAGAGAAGAGATGAAGTCCCGGGACCAAGCATCACCAAGTCCACCAAGCCCGTCGACCAAGCCAGCAGGGATCCACTCCTACGCTGCATGAACCAGATTCACTTCAACCTCACAAAAACATAAGCGGTGCTTTGTGAACGTTCATGTTGATGCTAATTGTCGTGATTAACTCTACACACTGATCTCCATTCTCATATCCTCCATAGCCCACCCATTCCTCCATCTAGTTATCCCGTCGATATTCATACATGCCGCCGAAAACATACATCCTTGTCCTCCATGCTTTCTCTTTGCCCTCAGCTCTCCCGTAAGACCATCCCCAGCCTTGTGGAGCGCGAAGTCTGCTCTGCTCGGTCGTCGTGGTCGAAAAGCACGGTGTACGAAGCGAGTGCCGAAGACGGAGACGTCAGTGGGTTGTGAAATTTTGATTCGTAAAAAGTGTGCTCGCTTCTCCGATCGTATCGTACTGATGCAGAGTGTAAAGGGGTATCGCAAGTAATCAGCCCGCACGCTCATCGCTCATCGCGGTCGCGAGCTCGTACGGCAAACAGAAAAGTCGAAAAGGAAAAGACATCATGGCCGTGCCGTGCTGTGCAGAAACCCGCTCGCCGTCATTTCGAGCCCGTGGACATCAGGTGAAAAGACCAACTTAATGGCTCACCACGGACTGCGGTTGCTGCATCATCCGCTGAGTCCAGGACTGAATACGGTGGGCTTTCTAGGCCTCCGGATCCTTGACCTCCTCCGCGGTCGGGTTGAGGTTCTCGGCGCCGTTGGCCTGGCCGCCCTCCTCGCCAGATGGGCCGCTGTGGTTCTTGAGGTACTCGTCGTAGACGGTCAGGGCCTCGTCGACCTTCTCGCGGAGAGCTTGGTCGTTGCCAGTGCTGTGGGACGTTAGCTGTCGTTCAAAATGTTCGAGATTCGGGTCACTTACAGGTTGAGGAGCTCCTCGTTGTCCATCTCGAGAAGCATACCAGTGATCTTGCCAGCGAGCTCCGGCTGCTGGGCGTGGATCTTGGGGTACAGAGCCTCGCCGAGCATCTGCTTCTGCTGAGGAGCCGAGGCAGCGTTGAGTGCGGCCATGTCGATGCCAGAGCCCATTGGGCCACGGTTCGAGGCGCGGCCGCGCTGCTCATCAGAAGGACCACGTCCACCCATCATACCTCCACGACCACCACCGAAACCGCCACGGCCGGCAGCCCCAGCGGGCATCATCTGAGGAGGCATACCGGGCATACCTGGCATCATTGGCATACCGGGGATTGGGCCACCACGGCCTTGACCGCGAGCAGCTTGAGCTTGAGCGGCCTGGATCATCTGAGCGTAGGCAGCTGGGTTGCCGTATGGCTGAGGCATGCCGCCCATCTGTGGTGGGTAGCCGAAGGGCATCTGAGGCATCTGAGGCATGGGCTGTCCACGACCGCCTTGCTGAGGCATACCTGGGAATCCGCCGCGCTGGCCTTGACCGCCGGGACCCTGCATGAATGGCATAGGCTGACCACGTCCACCAGCTGGCATCATCATGGGCTGACCATTGGGGCCCATGAACATCTGTGGCTGCATGAACTGGGGTGGGATACCTCCAGCAGTGGCCTGCTGCTGCATGCGGACCTGGTTGCGAGCCTGGATGCTGGCCTCGAGCTGACTCTTGCGGACCTCCTTACGCTGAGCGAGAGCAACGTAAAGCGGCTTGCCGTGCACCATCTTCTGGTTCAACTCAGTGACAGCCTTGGTGGCCTCGTCGGGGTTGGAGAAGCAGACGAATCCGAAGCCCTTGCTCTTGCCGAGAAGCTTCTTCTCGCCCTGGATGGTGACGGTATCCAGCTTCTTGGACAAGTCATCAACATCATCCTTCTTCTCGCCATCCTTCTCGGCCTCGGCCTCCTTCTCTTCAGCATCACCTTCCTTCTTGGCGGGCGTCTCAGAGCCGTCGGCGGGAAGAGTGTCACGCATGACCTTGGCAGATGTGATGGCACCATATGGCTCGAAGACCTTGCGGAGCTCATCGTCGTCAATCTCGTCCGCCAAGTTCTTGACGTAAAGGTTGACACCCGTGTACTTGGCGCTCTTCTCCTGGCGAGCGGCCTCGTACTGCTTGCGGAGCTCCTCCTCACGCTCGTGCTTCTTCTGAGCGCGGCCCACGTAGAGCTTTTGTCCCTTGAAGTCCGAGTCGTTCAACTCCTCCACCGCCTTGTAGGCATCCTCGTGTCTGATGTAGTTGACGAAACCGAATCCGCGATTCTTGCCGCTCTCGTTGTCGTGTGCGAGCGAAGCAGAGGTGATGTCACCGTACTTCTCAAACAGCTCGCGGAACTCGTTGTCGGTGGTCTCGCTGTCGATGTTCTTGACGTAGATGTTGGTGAAGTTGGCCTTCATCTCCTCAACCTTGCTCATACGGTCCTTCTTGGGGATGTGGTGGCCGACGAAAACCTTCTTCTCGTTCAACAGCATGCCGTTGACGTTCTTGATGGCCTGATTGGCGGCCTCGGCTGTCTCGTAGTGAACGAATCCGTATCCCTTCGAGTTGGCGTTCTCGTCCTGGGCGACTTTGCAGGAGAGGATGTTGCCGAATGCGGCAAAGGTATCGTGAAGAGCCTTGTTGTCGATAGCAGCGTCAAGGTTCTTGATGAACACATTGCCCTGACCAGTCTTGCGGAGGAGCGGGTCACGCTGAGACCACATGATACGGCACGGCCTGCCCTTGATCAAGGTGTAGTTCAGCTCTTCAAGCGCACGCTCACCGTCACCGGCGACGTTGTAGTTGACGTAGGCGTAGCCGAGTGAGCGACGAGTCACGGCGTCACGGCAGACACGGATGGAAGCGACCTGGCCGATGGAGGAGAAGAGCTCGAAGAGCATGGCCTCGGTGACCGAGGGATCGAGCTCACCGACATAGAGCGATGCGGAGTTTGGGTTGGCGTTGGCAGGGGCGGCGGAGGCTGGAGCTTCCTCGCCAGTCGCAGGCACGTTGGTGTTGATCTGATTGCCGCCGTTCTGAGCAGTCGCATCGGCGGGAGCGGAGGCCGCGTCGGGCGAGGTCGCGTTCTGAACGTCAGACATGATTGCGGTTGTGGGTGTGTCGGGTGGTTGTGATTCTGCGCAAATGTCAGATTTGATGTCCTGAGCAAGATATACACAGCGCGCTGATTGTCGTGGGTGTCTCGCTGGAAGGAGCCGGAGGTGAAAGGATAGTTCGAAGGTGACAAAGAGCTGACCGAACGTACGTCTTGGGTTGAATTTGCGCTGAATGAACGGCTCGGAGGTGCGAAAGCGACGGTGGAGAGGTGGCGCTGCGAAAGGAAGAGTCAGTATCGTCTCGTATGTCGCCGTCTGCCACGGGGATTTTGCAGGGCGATACTCACAGGTCGAGTGGAAGACTTGTTCGCGCACGAGAGGAGGCTGAAGAAGCTGACTCTGTTATCCAGAGATCAGGACCGGTTTTGTGGAATTTTCTGCTGTTTTTGGAGTTTCGCGGTATGTGTGTTCGTGGTAATGAAGAAGTCGTGAAGCCAGCAAGACGCACTTTTTTCGGTCACTTTGGCCAAGTGCGAATTAGCGTCGGCAAGAGCTCCTTTCCTCCCGTCCCGTTCTTTGACACATGATAGAGGACTCGTTCAATTTGAGCCATCAAATATTGAAGCAGCTTTGAACGTGAAATGTCTCCCACACCTCACGACGTGCTTCATACATCTGACCCTCGTAGACAATCCGAGCAAACCTGTGTACTGATCTGACATCTGACAGTTTCCTCCTTCTCAAAGATCTCCTCATAGTCCTACAACAACGACCTGACTCACCCATCCAACCCCTCCTCCAACCCACCACTCTCCTCCAACCAAGCCCTCACAGCATCCCTACACTCCTCCATCCCCTCCCCTAAAGCCTCAACCCACTGCCTCTCCACCTCCCCCACCTTCTCCTTCAGCTCCCTCGTCAAGACATCCTCGGCCTCGCGTCTCGCCTGCATCATCTCCGCCCGAATCTCCTCATCGCCAGGCGCACTCGCCTGCCTTTCTATCTCCAACCCTCTCAATCTCGACTTCGTCGTTGCGGTGCGGACCTCATGAAGCAGACAGAGGAGATTCGTCTGCGATTCGATGAACTGGTACGCACTCTTTTCTGCGTGGCCGAGGAGGGAGTAGAGGTATTGCAATGGGTGTTGATGGTACGAAGGGTTCTCCTCGTATTCCTGGCAGGGAATCTGGATTTCCAGTCGAGACATTTGGGTTGGAGATGTGGGGATCTGTTGAATCACTTCGAGTAGTCCCGGAGCGATGTCCCAGAACGCAGAGAGCTGGTCTTCCACGCCACGAGAGACGTTCGACTCCATGATGCTTTGCAGCTCCTCGAGACGCTTGAGGGAGTCCCTTGCTAGACTGACTTGTCGCTCGAGACTGTCTTTCTGGAAGAACGAGGTGGCTTCGTCGATTTTCGATTGTAGTTTGGCGATGCGGTAAGGCGTGAGGATCACTTCGGAGTACTTTTCGCTGCGCATGCCGTGAAGATCGGACATTTCTTTGTGCAGCTGCTCGCGAGCTTCAAAGAGCCATTTGAGCAGGGTCAGCTTTTCGAGGCGCTCGGGATGCTCGTCGCCTTCCTCCTGAGCTTCATTCGGATTCGTTGAGTGACGGTTGCCTTCAAGATCGGTGCGAAGTTGTCGTATGCAGTCGTTGGCTTTCGCCAAACGCTCTGTCAGGAGAGTGTTCAGCGGATGAGCCACACTGGTCTCAAATAGATCGAAGATTGCACGAGCGTTGATCTTCCCTCGTTCGGCTTCTTCTTCGTCGAAATCCGCCTCGGCCTTTGCTGCCTCCGCAAAGGATATACTGCCATCGGCGATTCTGCTCTGTATGTCGGATCGTAGTCGGCTCCGCCGCTTCTTTCCCGCGCTCTGCTGCTCTTGTGAAAGAGCGAAGTCTTTTTCTAGGTAATCGTCTTTGATCTTCTGAATTGCTGACAAGTCTGCCAGAAGTCGATGCTCGCTGCGTAAGTCATTCAATTGTGGGTGGCTGTTGTTCACAGCCGGATGATGGCGAGGATATGGCGGCGGTAGCGTCACTAGCCGTGAGACATCCAGAGGCTCGACGCCTGGAGTCGACACCCCAAACCTCTGCGGAGTTGGTATTGGGGTATCGAGATCAAGACCTTCATGCCAGCCAACTTTCTCCGGGGGATACTCATCAGGTCCATATGCGTAGGCGGAATTGCTCAAGGCTGGAGAGGGATCTGGATGCTCTTGATCACTCGCTTGAAGAGCAGCGGGGTTGATGCCCATGTACTTCGTCTCTCGACGGGACTTCTCAATCCGGTCAGGTCGTCCAATCGATCCAGCTCCAGACTGGCTCGGATTATCCCACCAGCGGCTTGCTGTACGACCACGAGAGTCGTTCTCGTCCGGGACAGTGCTGACAGCCATACTGGGAATCGGCGACAGCGAAGGCTTGAACGACTCAGCCCACTGCCGACCTTCCGCACGTTCAAAGCTGTCACTCAGCTCGCCCATGGAGCCACTATCGGTCGCAGGAGTGAAACCTTCCAGCGAGGTCGCAGAGCTCGGAGCATTTCCGTTCGCCGAAATCGGCTGGCCATCAGAGGTCCATGAAGGTACAGTAGGATCGAAAGAAGACATTGAAGTAGTCGGCGTAATAGCTCGGCGACTGCTTTTTGTTGCATACGGTCGCCACATGTCTCTGGTGAGATCCACAATATCACCAGCCATAGCATTGTAAGCGGCAGTGTATCGATCCCGACGTAGCCTCGACTCATGGACCAGAAAATTCGCAAAGAGTTCCAGACGCTCCTCATCGGTCGATGCAGCAGCTTCCTTCTCCACGAATACGCGATGCCTCTCAATGGCTTGCATGGAGAAGGCGTCGAGCTTGCTGGGAGCTTTTGCCGATACGCTTGATGGAGGCCGGGCAGGACTGAGAGGCGCGTGCATCGTGGTACTCTCATCATTCGGTGTGTGCAGCAAATGTGATGTCGGCCGGTCACTCGATGCGCTGTTCGGAGCTTTGATAGCGTTCTTCCTGCTGATCGCTGGTGTGTATGGTGGAGTGAGAACGCTCTCCGGAGCCTTGGACGACGATGCAGCTGGGGCCGATGACGGGCCAGCATATCCTGAGGGATTCCGCATATGCTCCCGTCGACGACTGATTGATCCTCCGTCGGGCGAGAAGACGAGATTCGCAGGTCTAGAATCTTCATCATTGACACCTTGAGCACGACTCCTTGACCTCCGCTCTCTAATGCCCTGTGCGCTCATATCTCTCGCAGTGGCTCGTCGGGACGACGAACTTGCGTGATTCACTCCAGTGACGATGCGTAGCGGAGGAGTCTCAGGTTCGGCCTGAGTTTGTGGTGGCGGAGGAAGTGGTGGTGCCTCGCTCGGTCGCTGGAGATCCGAGTCGACCCAGTCTGCCGGCGTAGGAGGCACGGGACCTAGACTTGAGACTGCCATTGTTCGTCGCTGCCTGGGTGGTGCGTCAAAACCGCGGTCATCTCCGCTACTGCTTGATCCAACAGAACCCATCGGTCGGTTCAGACTTTGCGAACGATTCGTTGGAGGCGGCGGCGGACCTGGAGGAGGACCAGGCAGCGGCAGGCCCGGCTGCCATCGGCTGTCCGGAGATTCGCGTCCGATCGGTGTATGTATTGAAGAGGATGTACCTGGACCGCCAGAGTTTATGTGCCCTGTTGATACTGCTCTTCTTGCCGCCGGCGGCTGTGCGTCCATGAACAGCGGAGCTTGAGCCGCGATGCTCGGCTGACCCTGGACATCCATCGTTGCTGGCTGCTTTCCTCTCAGTCCAGACAAGCTGAAGAACGATCGCTGTGCCTGGCCCGAGGCCGATCGATCACGATTCCGAGAGGACTGAGGTGGTGGTGGAGGAAACGCCGGAGATCTCGAGACCTGTGGAGAGTCTCTTGAGGAGCTTTCCGCGACCATTGGCGATGCTGTGAATCCAATGTTGTCAAGTACTGGCGATACAAGATTACTTCGGGACGAATTGCCTGGCGTTTCGGGTGAGTATGGCGGCGGGGGAGAAGGCATGGCCGCTGGTAGGGACTAAGGTCAGCCGAGAGCAGATCATAAGTGCAGGGAATGGTCCAGCAACTTCGAGGAACAACATAGCAGTGAATATGTGGAAGAAGGTAAGCTAAAAATGAGCATACCTTCCATTCCGCTGGCATGGGCTGTGCTCGCAGGCATTGCACTGTGTCGTTGTTGGAAGACCATCTGCGAGCCGGATACCTGGCTTCTGTTCCATTGTCGCGGATTGTACGGCTCCATTGTCACAGACGGCGAGCTAGGCGAAGGTTGACGAGGAGGCGGTGGAATAGCGAGACCAGATGATGTCTGCGGATTTAAAGCACTTGGCGTTCTAGGACCGTATGAAACTGGCAGGCCAGGCGACAAATGGGAGCCATATACGGGCGTAGATGCCTGCGATTGCGGAAAAGAATCGGCTTGCCCGCCGTGGAGAAACGAAGTAGTTATCGAGGAGAGCAGCCCAGAGTTTGGACGACTCCGCGGGAGTCCAGGCGATCCTGGAGCAGAGAAGTTCTGCTGTGGTGGTGGGGGAGGAGGAAAAGAAGGATAGCCATCACGCTGTTGGCTCATGTTCGCGAACTGGGCGCGCACCGCAGTTGGTCCTGAAACAAGAACGCGATGATCCACCGAACCGGGACTATCGGTAGTCTGCAGAAGCCGCACGCGGCCTTCTGGCGCGGCAGCGAGTAGGAGAGCTCGCCAGCATGGGCAGCGAGGTTATGTCCAGCGGCGCAATCCGAGTAAGTGTTTTCCGGGTGTGACCGCCTGCATGGGACGAACAACGACGGCAGAGGATTGCTGGTATGGAGGTGTTGTAAGAGACGATCGGCGCCAATGAGAGTGGGACAGAGGTATGGGCAGTGCTATTTTTGAATGGCAGAGAAACAAGCACCTACCAGGACTCGCTTCGCTGCAATCGGAGACGAATCAAATGTACAAGGACGCATCTCACATCTGCAGCCAAGCAGTCTGAAGAGGAAAGGTGGAATCCGTGGAAGGAACGGAGATGCGCCACGATGTGAGGTGCCAGACGTCGGCGCTTAAATAAACCTTAGGTGGCGTGATGGTGGCTTCCATCTGACTGTGATCCAGCACGTGATTGTCAGCAGAGAACGAGAGAGCTTCGACCTCATGGCTATATCTCGGCATGCACTATATGAGTCTGCCGATGGCCGTCCAGCATCGTGCGCCATATCAGCTGGGTCGTATGGCCAAGCCACTTGATGAGTCGGCGCTCCTCCAATTCGCCCGCCCGCTGCTTCAACCACAGTCCTCACAATTAGCAAAAGCCAGGATGAATCAAGCTTTCTGCTGAGATGGGCAGACAGGCTCACCTTTTGAATCGCCAGCCCAGATACTATGCCACCGGACGGTCAATAGTAGCAGAGCCAGCAAAGACCCCCGTCACTGTCTCTCACTTCCCTTCCGCCCTCTCAACAAGCCGTTCCTCCAGTCCGGTCGGTTCATAAATCGTACGATCGCCCTTCTTTTGGGCCCACACGATATCTCCCTTCAGATACACGACCACGCCACCCTTACCATTCGCGCTCGCCGTAATACGGAACAGCGGTGCGCCAGTCTGGGTGTGTGCCTCTCGAAGGGGTACGAGAGTCAGATCTTGCTCAGCACACCACGCTTCCACAATGTCCTTGAAGTCCTGCGCGAGCTCTTGAGCGAGTGGAGGATGAAGCGTGGCAGCAGTCTGAGCATCGAGTTTCTTGCTGATTTCCTTTGCGATGGGTCGTGCTGGACCGGCAGCTGGTGCTGCGAGTTCGCTCATGGGTACGCCTTCATCTTGGAGGTCAAGAGCTCTGTTAATCATTTCTGTACCCTTCTCCCATTCTTTCGCCACTTCAGCATTTGTATTGAGGGAATCCGGAATCTGCTGTTTCCACCATGTAAACCATTGGCCGACTTCTTCGAAATTTGCTTCTTCTGAAGAGAGCCATTGGTGGAGGGTCGAGAGCCATTTCGGGAAGAACTCTGCTACGAGCAGACGTGCCAAGATCTCCGCCTTGAAGTGCTGCTGCCATTTCATCACATTCTCCAATGGCGTCAAATCTTGATCTGAAGGGTCGACTTCAAAGTGCTGCGACAGATGGCGGGCGAGCTTGGGAAGTAGATGTCGGACGAACACATGATCTAGTTCCGAGTGCAGCAGAGCGCGCCATTCGAGGAGACCTATCAGAACCCCAGAGCTGACATCCCAGCCATCGAGGACTTCTCTTAGCCTGCGTTTGACATCAACGAGCAGCCCGCTTGAGGCTTTGGGATCCAGCTGATAGGGCGGAAGGTATGGCAACCATGGAAAGATCCAGGTGTGTGGTTCAGCATGCTTGACAGTGGCATGCTTGTGATGATGACTGCGCTTTCGCGGATCCCAGACATGTAGGGCTGCCTTCAGCTTTTCCACAATGAGCTTGTCCACCAAGGCACTGTAGATGAATGGAGGCAGAAGAGGACGCCATGCATTGACCAGTATTGTCAAAGGTGCATGATTCAGGACTTCCCAATTCGTGATTGTCGTCCGCAGCTTTGGAAGCCAGATCGTGTAGACCATTGCTTCGTACCCGGTCGTGGCTTTTTGTCGTTTAGATCTGCCGTAGCCCTCGTCCATTTCTGCGCGTCCACGAGCAGTGACCACTTCATCTTTCGTGTCAAGGCCCAGCAAGGATCGCACTCGCATCAAGTCAGCTGTGAGGAGCTCAGGATCTTCCAGCGGCTCCCACTCGGCAACTCGCTTCTTGAATAGAGGAGACAGAGCGCCGATAGCAGCCTCGGAAAGCCCGTAGTGCTCAATGTCTTGTTTGTGCTCGGTCTCAAGTTTTCCGAGCGATACGGTCAATGAGGTCCACGCTGTCTCAGAGTCGTCAACTGGTCCACCCGCAGCACTCAGGCGCAGATTCTCAACAGCCTCAACAACTGCCTGCAGTCGCTCGACCTCTTCCCGTTCTTGGTCGACTTCGAGTTGATGTCTACCAGCCTGCTCCTCAATATAAACCTTTTGCTCCTGCACGCCATGCCAGGCTTCAATAAACGCCTCAAGTTCCAGCCGCTCTCTCTTCGCAATCTTGTCTGCCTCCGAGTCGGTCGGCAAGCCAGTTGGAGTCATCAACCCAGCAGCACTTGTGAGCATTTTTGTCTGACTGCCCGTCGCATCGACAATCGAGCTGAGCATCTGCAGCGGCACGTCCAGTCCAGGCGCCGCAGCTCGTACATCGGCGACAGTCTTGTACTTTGTCTTCTGCTTCCTCGTCCCGCCCGGTGTACTTGTCCCACTTCCAGGCGCAAGTCCACCTTGAGCCTTCTTCTTCCTCTCTCTCCTCGCCTTTCGCTCCTCTTCACTGCTGTCTTCGTATTCCTCGCCTCGTCTTTCCGCAGCTCTCTTCTGCTCCGCCTTGTACTGCTCCGTGCGCTCCTTCACTGCACCCACACCGGCTCCTTGTGGTCGTAGCTTCACTTCAATTGGATTGACGATTCCCCCTCCTCCTGCTCCCAGACCTTGTCCCTCCTTATGTCCCATCTTCGCCATCATCTTCTTCGCGAAGGCAGAAAAGTTTCCACCGCCTCCACCTCCTGCACCTCCTCCTCCACCACCGCCCAACTTCGGCGCTTTGTGAGGTCCATCCCCTCCGCCAGGAAATTTGCGCTTCTGCGACATTGAGTCCATGGTGTTGTCCGGCACTCCAGGAAATGCTCTAGTGGATTGGTGCTTTCACCTTCTGGTTCGAAGCTTTTTGTTCGTGCCTCAGGCTTCAAATTCTGATCGGGAGATTCTTCTTCCACGACAAGATGCTGCTCCTCAACACCGAACAGTACACAATGTCGTAAATGAAGTGGATTTTACATATGACCCGTCATGATCAGAAAGTGATTCTTTGTGTCTCCTCAAGTCCAACTGACCTATTTCGTGTGACCTTCCCGTCGCTGCTGACACCAAAGCCGGAAGTTTGACTCCGCGGAAGACGGGAGCGATCGGCGGTTGCTTCGCCTCAGCCTCTTCTTCATCCAAGGATTGCTAAAGTACTTCGTGGCTGTTGTGACATCAAACATCCTCCAAGAGCTCTCCCAGCGACTCCTTTTGCCGTTGGACGAACCTCATCTGCGCCCTCGCAGACCTCCGACCTGATCAACACTCCGATGAGCATCAGCAGAAATGCTGTCCTCCGCAATATGCCTCCGCAGTAAACGACTGGCCATCGGTAGCTCCGCCGCCAGAGCTTTCTCGTCCATCTCCTCCATCGCTCCACGAACTGCGCTCCTGACGAAACGACGGGAGCTCGGCTTGACCACATACAACGCCTTCACGTCGCAAAATCGCAGCTATGCTGTCGCCGCTGAAGACACAAATAAGGGCGTCGACGCCTCCGATTCCTTCCTGTCAGGAAATACCGCAAACTATGTCGATGCCATGTACGCCGAGTGGAAGCATGACCCGTCAGCGGTGCATGCCTCATGGAACGCGTACTTCAAGAACATGGACAACGGCGACATGCCAGTCAGCCGTGCTTTTACACCACCTCCAACTATTGTCCCAACCCCAGCTGGAGGTGTTCCAGCACCAAACTTTGGCGCTGTTGGAGCTGCGCAAGGACAGGGTAGCGAGGTGCTGAGCCATTTGAAGGTTCAGCTGCTCGTACGGGCGTACCAAGCTCGAGGACACCACAAGGCAAAGATCGACCCCCTCGGTATCAGAAGTCAGGACTCCCTCAGTGGCACCGTCCCCAAGGAGCTGGAGCTATCCACATACGACTTCACCGAGGCCGATATGGAGACGGAGTTTTCATTGGGACCCGGTATCCTCCCTCGATTCAAGACCGAGACTCGCGACAAGATGACTCTCCGTGAGATCATCGACAACTGTGAGCGCCTTTACTGCGGCTCTTACGGTATTGAGTACATCCACATTCCGGACCGAGCGCAATGTGACTGGCTTCGACAGAGAATCGAGGTTCCACAGCCCTTCAAATACTCTGTAGACGAAAAGCGAAGAATTCTGGACAGGATGATTTGGTCTTCTTCATTCGAGTCTTTCCTCGCGACCAAGTACCCCAACGATAAGCGTTTTGGTCTTGAGGGCGGAGAGTCCCTCATCCCTGGCATGAAGGCTTTGATCGATCGCTCCGTGGACTACGGTGTCAAGGACATTGTCATTGGTATGCCACACAGAGGTCGATTGAACGTGCTGTCCAACGTGGTTCGCAAGCCCAACGAGTCCATCTTCTCCGAGTTTGGAGGTTCCGCCGCGCCTTCAGATGAGGGATCTGGTGATGTCAAGTATCATCTGGGTATGAACTTCGAGCGTCCCACTCCTTCAGGAAAGCGCGTGAACCTTTCCCTCGTGGCCAACCCATCCCATTTAGAAGCTGAAGACCCGGTCGTGCTTGGCAAGACTCGCGCGATCCTCCACTACAACGGCGACGAGGAAAATGCGACCTCCGCCATGGGTGTCCTCCTCCACGGTGATGCCGCTTTCGCCGCTCAAGGTGTTGTGTACGAGACCATGGGATTCTATGCGCTTCCCGCGTACCAGACCGGAGGAACCGTCCATCTGATCGTCAACAACCAGATTGGTTTCACCACTGACCCACGTTTTGCCCGCTCCACTCCCTACTGCTCAGACCTTGCCAAATTTGTGGATGCTCCAGTGTTCCACGTCAACGGTGACGATGTTGAGGCTCTCAACTTTGTCTGCCAAATGGCCGCCGATTGGCGCGCGGAGTTCAAGAAGGATGTCATCGTCGACATTGTCTGCTACCGAAAACAAGGTCACAACGAAACTGATCAGCCCTCTTTCACTCAGCCACTCATGTACAAGAAGATCAGCGAGCAAGTTCCAACCCTCGACAAGTACGTCAAGCAACTCATCGATGCCAACACTTTCACGAAGGAGGACGTCGACGAGCACAAGAAGTGGGTCTGGAACACCCTGGAGGAGTCATTCGAGAAGTCGAAGGACTACACACCAACTGCCAAGGAGTGGCTGACCAGCGCATGGCACGGCTTCAAGTCCCCCAAGGAGCTTGCCACCGAAGTTCTGCCCCATCTGCCAACCGGCATCAAGGCTGAGACCCTGAAGCACATCGCAAAGGTCATCGGCGAGCCGCCAGAGGGATTCAACGTTCACCGCAACCTCAAGCGCATTTTGGCCAACCGCACAAAGTCTGTCAATGAGGGCAAGAACATTGACATGTCCACTGCAGAGGCACTCGCCTTTGGTTCCCTCTGCTTGGAGGGCAAACACGTCCGCGTGTCTGGTCAAGATGTCGAGCGTGGTACCTTCTCTCAGCGCCACGCAGTCTTGCACGACCAAGAAAGTGAGAAGACTCACACTCCTCTGAGGAATCTCGGCGACGACCAGGGCACCTTTGTCATCGCCAACTCCAGTTTGAGCGAGTTTGGTGCTCTCGGGTTTGAATACGGCTACTCACTGTCCTCACCAAACGCGCTCGTCATCTGGGAGGCGCAATTCGGTGATTTTGCCAACAACGCTCAGTGTATCATCGATCAGTTTATCGCCTCTGGTGAAGTCAAGTGGCTGCAGCGATCTGGACTGGTCATGAACTTGCCTCACGGCTACGACGGCCAAGGTCCCGAGCACAGTTCCGGCCGCATGGAGCGCTTCTTGCAGCTTTGCAACGAAGACCCACGCATCTTCCCCAAGCCTGACAAGCTCGACCGTCAACACCAGGACTGCAACATGCAAATCACCTACTGCACCACTCCCGCCAACTACTTCCACATCCTCCGTCGCCAGATGAACCGTCAATTCCGCAAGCCTCTCATCAACTTCTTCTCCAAGAGCTTGCTCCGCCACCCTCTCGCCCGCTCCAACATCGAGGACCTCGAAGGCGAGTCCCACTTCCAATGGATCGTGCCGGACCCAGCTCACGATGCCAACGCCGAGTTCAAGATCGACTCGCACGATAAGATCAAGCGCGTGATCCTCTGCTCTGGTCAAGTCTTCGCCGCATTGTTCAAGCACCGTGAAGCCAACAAACTCACCGACACCGCCATCACCCGTATCGAGCAACTCAACCCCTTCCCTTGGGCTCAGCTCAAGGAGAACCTTGACTCCTACCCTAACGCTGAGACGATTGTCTGGTGTCAGGAGGAGCCGCTTAATGCTGGCGCGTGGTCGTTCGCTCAGCCGAGAATCGAGACATTGTTGAACAACACCGAGCATCACGACAGGAAGCATGTCATGTATGCTGGTCGCAACCCGAGCGCATCTGTTGCCACGGGTTTGAAGAGCAGTCACATGAAGGAGGAGCAGGATTTGTTGAAGATGGCTTGGAGTGTGCATCAGGACAAGCTGAAGGGCGAGTAGAGGGTATGAGTAGCAGCCGTTTCATGGCATCTTTGCATTCTGTATTCTGATTGAGTGTTTCAGCAAACAAAAGCCTCTGCTGCGTGTCGTGTATATATCGAGCTGGAGTGTAGGTTACTGTTGAATGCATCGGCGTTGTTGCCTTGCTCTGCTGCCATTCTGAATGCATCGTTGCCGTACGTGAAATGTGACTGTGATCTTGTCGTGCCCCTTAGGGTGCAATAGATCTATACAAGATTTGACTTGTATCCAGGCCTGCTTCTTCGCTCCGTACCCGATCTTACCTTACATCGTTCAATGACCCAACGATTTTGCTGGAGATACGGAGCCGGGTTCTCGTCGTCCATCACTGCCTTCGAATAACACCGAATGTCTGGCAGAGATCAACTCCAACCCTAAGGCAACCCTAAGAGCATTCGCTTCATCGACATATGGTTTACGCTATCCGAGCTTGGCTTTGAAGCTTGTGCCGCGAAGCATCGTCATCTGGCTGCCGTGTTCCTGGCGATCCACATCTTCCCAATTCGGACCCAAATCAGGACCTGACGTAGAGATTTGCATGTTGTGTAGCAAGGCAGGAACCTAGCTCGTTTGTGGAGTTGGACTGCAGGCGCAGAAGTATACCATTTCTTTTTTACCGTCTTCTTCATTCACAAGACTGTTCACCGTCTCATCTCTACACAATGGCGTTCGCTACCCTCGCCGTGCTCGCCCTGCCGGCATTGTCAGCAGCATTGACCCAACAACAGCCTCTCTACTCCGAATATCAATTCGATCCTCGCGATCACCTGGCCGGCATTGCACCCTACTTCGAGCCCTCCGACCCAGCGCGTGATCCGCTCCCACCTCAAGGATGCGAAGTCACAAAAGCAGCCTATCTCATCCGCCACGCCGCCATCAATGCCAATGACTTCGACTACGAATCATACCTGGAGCCATTCACAGACAAACTGAAGAACACGACTGTGGACTGGAGTAAGATTCCTGATTTATCCTTCCTGTCAACATGGACACCGCCAGAGCTCAAGGAGCAGGAGAGAGTTACTCGTACCGGAAAGCTTGAGGCGACGCAACTTGGTGTTCAGCTGTCGTATCGATACCCTGACCTCCGCATGCCGAAGCGTGTGTGGGCGAGCACCGCCGAGCGCACTGTTGTGAGCGCTGAAGCTCTCATCCGTGGTTTCGAGGAAGACGAAAACGAGATCAACTTGGTGCAGATATACGAGGGCAAAGAGTCGGGCGCCGACAGTCTGACACCATACAAGTCTTGCCCGGCGTACTCTTCTTCGCGAGGATCAAAGCAGAGCGGAGAGTATGTCAAGACCTACACAAAGCCGATCCTCGCTCGTCTCCGCGCCATGACTCCCCAATTCAATTGGACGTCCAACGATGTGATCGGTATGCAGGAGTGGTGTGGCTACGACACTGTCGTACGAGGTAGCTCCCCATTCTGCTCGCTCCAACTCTTCAGTCCAGACGAGTGGCTGCAATTCGAGTACAGCCAGGACTTGATGTACCACCACAACACCGGCTACGGCAACGAGATCTCCCCGGTCATCGGCTACCCATGGCTCAACGCGACTGCGAGCCTGCTCTCCTCCAACACGACCGACGACCAAGATCTCTACGTCTCCTTCACCCACCGCGAACTTCCGCCCACCGTCCTAGTTGCCATGGGTCTCTTCAACAACTCCGAACTGACCGGCGCAAACGACGTCAACGCCACCATGCCCACGACAAGAGTCAACTACCACCGTTCATGGATCAGCTCGTTCATCCTGCCGTTCTTGACCAACGTCGCTGTGGAGCAGATGAACTGTTCCGCATCGTACGGATATGAGAACGCCACGGACTCGACGTACTACCGTGTGTTGGTCAACCGCAGTCCGCAGACGCTGCCGGCTTGCTTTGATGGGCCAGCGGAGAGCTGTTCAGCTGCTGGGTTTGCGGACTTTATCAAGGAGAGGGGAGAGATGTATGGAGATTTTGGCACGGCTTGCGGAGTGAAGAATGATAATTCGACAGACGTTATCAGCTTTTATCAGAGTGATGCACAGGGTGAGACGGTTGGAAAGAAGTGAGGTAGATAGTAATGTCTATAATGTGTATTGACGTATCCATAATCGAAAACGATTCCATGACCTCGACTGTCAAAATCCAATGTTCTGTACTCTGGTGTCAGTATCGAAATGCTCAAGAGGTACGATTCGTTGTCATGTGAAAGACACGACGGGAGCGCGAGACGATTGACGCCAGGTCTTTGGACAATCCAAGCGTCAGGAACAACTCCGAATTCACTTCTACACTTCTTCGATCAACGAACTTCGGCATTGTCATTGTCTTGCTTTTAACATGATAACCCGAATACCAGCGATCGAATGAATTGATCCACCAATCGAGGTCTTGGCCAAGCCAAAGACATCGACGCGCGACTCTTCAGCCCAGCACAACGATGCCTCCTACACGAGCGAGCGCAAAATACACCAAAAAGGACGGCAGCCTCGTAGTCTCCGAAGACAAGAGATATGTCTTCTGGACACCCTCCGACCCTCCAGGCGCCACGCCGACCGTCACAATCCCCGTGGTGGACATCACGAACCTCCAGCAAACTCCCGCGACATCCAAAGCCATTGCCCTGAAGGTCTTTGTCAACACCGACAGCTATGTCTTCAGTTTCACGCACAAGGAGAATGCGAGGAAAGAGCAAGAAGTGGTGACGGAGGTGTTGAGGAATATCATCGCGGGGAATAAGGCGTCGGCTGCGGCGTCGCTGGTATCTTCTGCGGCGGCGACACCGACGCCTGCGGCTGGTGTTGGTGGGGAGAATGAAGGTGCACAACCGGCCGCATTGGCGATCGCTAAGGCAGTATCATCAAAAGCTGCGGATGAGGGCTGGTATGATGACAGCAAGTTGATGGCGGATGTCAACTTGCAGCGGTCACTGCTTGAGTCGAACAAGTCGCTAAAGGACCGCTTCAACCAGGCTCTGAAGGACAAGCCCGAATCTGTCAGTATCTCACAATTCAACGGACAGTTTTGGAAGGCGAGACTACATCTCCTTCGAGCGCATGCGATTGAGAATGCACAGAAGAAGGGAGAGTACAATGTCCTGCCCGAGATCAAGTTCATTCACAAGCCTGCGGAGAAGGAGGGCGAGCCGGATACGAAGCAGTTGCAAATCACAAAGGAGCAGATCAAGCTCATATTCAAGCAATATCCTATTGTATCAGAGGCGTACAACGAGAACAGCCCGCCGTTATCTCCCGCACAGTTTTGGACAAAGTTCTTTCAAAGTCGACTGCTGAAGAAGTTGAAGGGAGAGAAGATTACAGATCAGGACCCACGGGACTCAATACTTGACAAGTATTTGGACAGAAGATCAGGTGAGGGTCCTGCTGCGATTGGCCATGTCCCTCACTTTCTCGATCTGGAGGGGAATGAGCAGAACCACAGTCAGCGGAAGGGCAACAGACCAGATCAAGATATGAGACCGTCATCGGGGGACAAAGTCCCAATCTTGCGGGTGCTCAACAATCTGTCCGAGAAGATGATGTCGCATGTCGCGCCGGAAGATGGTGAAGCTCATGCTCCTGTTGGCATGGACGAGGAGACCTTTGATCAATTACGACTACGAGATCTCGCTATGGACGATGTAGACAACCGGGTCGTA
The DNA here is from genome assembly GCA_000223765.2 of Zymoseptoria ardabiliae STIR04_1.1.2. NCBI lineage: Eukaryota > Fungi > Ascomycota > Dothideomycetes > Mycosphaerellales > Mycosphaerellaceae > Zymoseptoria > Zymoseptoria ardabiliae. The sequence goes on along the minus strand of AFIV01000658.1, from coordinate 16,925 downwards.
TTGAATGTCAAGGAACAGCAACGCTATGTGGGCGGCGACAAAGACTCCCTGTCTGCAGAAGCCAAACTTTACGCTCAACAAAACCCCGAAGAAGTCCTCTCCACCCTCCGAAAAGTCCTGCAGCCCTCACAACTCGGCAGCGATGCTCAAGGCACTCTCCGTCTTGACCGTGTGATCGGCTTCAACGCAGAATCCGACTCCGAATCCGACGACGAAGCCCAAACCACACCGAAAAAGCGCGCCCCTCGCATCGGCTCACACACAGCCATGTCAACCGCCACATCAACCATCCTCTCCTCCATCCATCGGCGCCGCGATCACGCCTCCAACGACCCCAACGCCCTCCACGGGCTCTCTCAGTCCACCTTCGACGCTCTCGCCACAACCCACAACACCACCACCGAGTTCCTCCACTACTTCTGGGTCCTCTTCCTCTCCGGCGACGCCTCCCGCACAAAAGAACTCGAACAGCTCGTCTCTACGCTCGATCGCTCACTAGATCGCATCAACGCGGTGGCGGATACCGCGGAAAAGGAACGCGAGAAGAGGATCGAGGCGATCAAGAAGCAGTTGCAGGAGTATTATGAGAAGACGGGGAAGCGGAGAAAAGTGGACTTTGAAACTGCGGCGCCGGGTGGGAGGAAAGTCGCTGAGGCGATGGTTCGGCCTACTGTGCAGGCGTTGGCGAAGGCGACAAGAGCGTATAGGAAGGCGTTGCAGGAGCAGTTGAGGGAGGCGGGGAGTGCGGGTGCATGATTGATCGTTCGACGTAGACTCTGTACTCTTCTCCCAGAAACGCTCACTGAGCTTCGATTCCCAACGAGCCAGCCATCTGCGTATAGCCTGCCTTGTGCTCCAGATCTCCGAGCCCCCTCTGTTCGTTGAAGCGTAGTCATACTATCTTGCTGTGTCGTAGTGGGATCTATGCCTGCAGCAAACATGCTCCTGCAAACGCATGTTCCAGATTCACCCAGACATGCAATGCAACAAAGCTCTTCAACGTTCAGACCGTCCGTTCACTCGTGGACAAGGCCTTGCTTGCACTTGCTGTACGGTCACTGGCCATTGTGTCGTAGCAGAGAGTGTCCTGCGTCGACAAGCAAGTAGATAGCCATCGAACCCTTCCCTCATCTCTCCTTCGTCAAGATCTTCTCACAACCCATCCGTTACAGTCTGCCACAGATCTCACAGCACGGACACATCTCTTTGCAGGCCACAGAGATCCCCAGCAAGCAAGACATCCTCGGCGACCAGAAAAGACAGACATCAGGCGCCACCTCAAGCCCTTTCTCGATGCCATCCGAGACATCCCGCCACACCATGGCCCGCCGGAGCCCTCCTCCGTCCTACGACGCCGCGATCGCGGCCATCAACTTAGGCGTCTCCGCTTCACCTCAATACCATCAAGGCATCAACGCCGCCAACTCCGCCGATCAGCGACGCGGAGATCGACAAATCGATTCCGCCACCGCTGGATCCGGTTTTCCGCCACTCTTCCACAACGTCCACGACGATGTCTTCGCACCGAGCCCAAGACCAACTTTCACGTTCGACGACTCCGCTTCCGACGAAAGCCAGCGTACGACGTCCAGCAGCGGCGCCCTACCCAGGATATCTTCCGCCCCGTCCCCTCATTTCGAACACGCCTCTTCCCTACGGCATCTCACAGCCCCCACTTCACCATCCCAGAACTTCGACTTCGACTTCGACAACTTCACGCCCAACCCACTCATACTCGAACCCTGGATGTCGACGTCGTTTGAGAATGTTTCGGTGATGTATCAGGCGGGTCTGGCGGCGCAGCGGAGACGCAGAGGGATTGATGGAAGGAAGGCGGGAGGGAGGAGAGCTGGCATGGGTGGGCAGGTCGATGCTGGTGACGATGGGCCTGGTAGGGCGAGACAGGGTGGAAGGGTTAGGAGGTGGATTGGGAGGTTGTTGAATTGATTGGGAGGATGTGATGGAGTTCAAGGGGAAATTGGTTCTGGTGTAAGATGGGAGGCTTCTGTGCTGCTTTGGGGGGTCTTTTGAGAGGTCGGTTGAGCTGTCGTTTCGGGAACTGATTGAGCTCAAGTGCAGATGCTTCGTTGCTTTTCTGGGAGGTCTTTTAGGAAATTGGTTCGGTTGTCGTCTCGGGAATTGATCGAGCTCAAGAGCGGATGTCACATTGGTTTCGATGCAGATATGCTGGAAGATCTCCAGTGCAAGACGGAGTGTAATCGTAATGAATAGCTCGATCGATCCTCGGTGCTTGGCACTGTGAATGGGATCAACGGGGAACGCATACCTCATACCTCCTAGAAGTATCGACCTATGAAGGCGTTGTTTAGCAGAAGGCACATGTAGGAGAATTGTCTGGAATCGGGACGAAGTGAGCCCTTTCACCTCGTCATCCAGCTTCTGTCGCATTTGTTCAAGCGACGCTAGCCTCGCCTCCGATTCTGCGGTGATGGGTATAGGCGTGGTATATGTACATAGACGGTTCTCCATATCTTGTCGGGAATCCCTCTTCCGGATGGCCATGAGATGAGTCGGGCTCCTTGCAATCCACTGAGTGTGTCTTGCGCCCGTACCACCATGGCATGACTTCAGTCAGCCGAGTCGTGCAGTCCAAACTCCTCAGCAGCAGTATATATCCGGTGTATTGGCCGCGAAGCTGTCCTGTCCCTCTCTTCGCCCGTCGTCCACGACTCAGATTCTTACAATTCCAGCCTCTCGTCCTCTTCATTCCGCATCTTTGCTCTTCTCGCCTCCACTCTTCTCCGTATGTGTCTGGAATCTCGCCTGCTTTAGTGTTTGCGGTCCTGATGGCAAGTATCGTGGTTCCAAGAGTCCGATCTGCATGGGCAATTGTTAGTCGTGGCCGTCATGATGCTCCGATCGATCTTCCACCCACCATGCTCAATAGCCTCCATACTGTATCACTCGGCTGTGCTCCCACTCCCAACCAGTATTTGGCTCTCGATACGTCGATCTTGATGTCTTTCACTTTCCGGTCTCCTGGCTCTGCTCCGACGGGTGTTTGTGGTATTGGATTATATGTCCCCAAAACTTCCATTGGTTTGCTGTCGCGTGCCGATCGAGCTTGTGCTAGAACAATATTGTAGAATGGCTTGTGTCGGCGGGCTCCTCCTGGAGTGGATACACGGGAGAGTCGTAGTCGGAGAACCATGGTGACAAGTGTGCGATGAGTCGTCAATGTGACGGTCGAGGTCGAGATGAAGACGTGAAGACAGACGCCGACCTCCGGCTTGGCAAGAGATCGCCGGCAACATTGGACCCGGACCCTGTCTCGCGCATCGATGTTCCAGGCGCGTGTCAACATTCACGTCACCCTCCCTCCCTTCGATGAACTGATCTCACAGATAGAATGGCCACGACTGCAATGCCTCGGCCGACGACGACGCCTTTTCCAGGCGGTCGCGGAGACGATCGTCCGCTGAAACGGAAAAAGGAACAAAGAACAGACATCTGGTCCAATCTCCTGCGCCAAACTCGTGAAGCTCAGGCACGAAGTCGGACACAAGCCGTACAACATCGCGAGCTGCTTGTCTGTGGTGGCTCTCCCGACGACCAGCGATCTTTCCTTCAATCTCTGGCACGGCCTCCACCCGCTCAACCGCAATCACGAAATCAGGAACGACGATCACAGCGAACAAAAGGAGAGCTAAGGTTGAGCAACAAATATGCCTATGGATATGGCCATGTGACGCTTTTCTCTCCACCGCCGCAGGGCGGAGCAGGCGTACAGGTGCTGGGAGCGGAGGCAGAGGAAGTGGCACGGCTTGAGCTTCACACGTTACCAGATGCGGAGGAAGGTTATGTGGGCACTTTGAGAGGACTCCTGGTGAAGAAGATACCCGAAGAGAAGAAGGAGGAAGGGCAGACAGAAGGCGCTAGCGACGTATTGAATGACGAGCTGGCTGCAGACACGGCAGAACTAAGGCGACCAGCAGTGTGCATTCTACTCAGCTGGAAGAAGCCGTGGGAGTTTTTGGACCAGCTACGTCGATGGATACAGCTACTTGCACAAGCTCTACTACAGCCTGGAGTACCAGCAACAGATCCGATGGACATTCTTCAGGAGGCACAGCTCGCGCTGACAGTAGTCGTGCAACATACTGAGGCTCAGGAGGCGCTGTTCCGGGAAGGCTACAAGGAGGAGGACTTTGACTACATCTCGCAATGTCTAAGAACGGCGATTTTGCCGCTCCATCCTCTGAGCTCTCTGGTCTACATGTCTTCCACTGCTCCACCTCAGCAACCTGGAAGTCCATTGAGCGAGGTTCAAAAAGTCTTGTACACGTGTCTCGGCCTGGATCTCTCTGTCTTGACGCCCAAACTTCCACGATCTGGAGACGGTGCGAAGAAGGACGAAACGGGACCGAAGCACGAATTCATGGACCGCATGGCTATTGTGATTCCTCCAGGCTGGGACAGCGCGGCATTCATCCGCACACTGAGCGAGACGTTTGCTCCTGAAGAGACCCTCACAGCATGGCTAGCAGATTTGCAGCCTGCAGTCGTCTCGCCCGTGAAGGCGCCAGAAGAGACCCTCAACCAACCCGAGGAGGACACAACGAATGGCGCCGAGATCTTCGAGAGCTCGCCGCCAGCAGATGAGCCTTCACCGCAGTCAACACCCGATTCATCAGCCGCTAGAACAAACTCCGCCGTCGAAATCTACCAATCCCGCATCATCGATCCTCAATCCCACCGCACCTCCCGAAACCCTACAGGTCCGCCCCAAATCGAAGTCACAACGAAACCACACCAAGATTTCCTCGCCGAAATGCGTGCTCATCTCCAAGAGCTCGAGCAAAACGACCGAGATCGCGATCGCCCAAGCGGTGTTAGTACTACCAGCTTGAGCGGCAGCGGCTCGAGCGTGCGGCCGTTGGGTGTTCCTCAAGGTGAACAGACCGGCGCTCTAGGCGAGCTAGGAGACGTGAGCTTCAACGTCGGCGGCGTCAGCTACGACACCATCTCCGCGGAAGCGGCGATTGATAGGCTTAGAAGGCCGGTTGTCGATCGTTCCGACACCGGCGGAGGTGGGATGGGTAGTCCGGCGGCGGTGAGGACGCCGAAGGTGAGCAGGCCTGGGAGAGACAGCGATAGGGAGAGGGATAGGGAGACGAGAGCGCAGGTTGCAAGTCCGGAGAGTAGAGACTTGCCGCCGATTGACAAGTTGGAGGAATACTTCACCTCGTTGATGAAGACGGGTGGGGGTGGGTCGAATGCTGGGAGTCGAACTGGGACGCCGAGTCGGGTGAGGGAGTGATGGGTCCGTGGAAGAGGTCGGTCGTGGAGTCAGAGTCTGAATTCGAGCGCGATGAGATACCAATGCCAGCGTTTGCATATAGTTCACACGAATGGATTTTTTGCCGTGTGCCAGCACTCCACTGGAAATAACGAGTGCGTATCGGTGCATACTCCGCGACGCTTACGCCTTGCCCTGGGAGGGCAGATTATCATCATCGCATCGCGAGATAAGATTGAATACTAGACCAGCAGAGGAGGAGGTCGAGACTCGAGAAAACGATGCAGTCGGTCGCACTGAAAATTGAGGAAGAGCTGTCAAGGTATGAGCATCCCGTTAAGGGCAGCAGTAACTAAGCCCGCAAAGTCAATCACAAGCATGCAGCTGACATGAAGAGGCTCGAGCGGCCATGCGAGTGGAGACAATGGCGCACGAGATGTATGAGGGAAGACACCCTCTGCACGACATCAATGGTCGAGCTGGGAAGGACTGACGACAGAGACTTCCACGGCAGGGTTTGCTGGTTCGTTCTGGTCTTTGTCAGAGCTGCGATTTAGCAAACAGGTGAGTATAGCAGACGTGGTATATAATGCTGACAAAATCATCCAGTGTCTGTCTTGCCAATTCCTGGCGCAGCACTTTCACGTGCAAATTCTGCTATTCACCTGAACATTAGCGCGGCTCAGCTGCCACGGACGGACCGGGCGGCTGAGCCCGCTCTTGTTGCTTCGTTATAAACAATTCTTACTCGACTCAATTCTTCAGAATAGACACTCGACAACATTCTCGCTCCAAGCTTCGGCGCCTTCCTCAGCGACCTCACACAAGAACAAATCGTCCTCGACCTGCGCGCCACCCCGAGTCGCCCTGCGCAAGCCTTCTTGCGCCCGCTGCGACAATGGCGCCGCCGATGGAGAACTTCCCACTCCCGATCGAGCTGAGGGAAGAGATATACAGTTATCTCCTCCATCCCGACACGGAGCGTGATATAGCACAGGAGAGAGTCTACGGCAAACCCTTCTTCCGCTTCGATACCGCCATCTTGCGGGTCAACAAACGCATCCATGAAGACGCCGCGCGCTATTTCGGCAGAATCAATCCTTTCGTCCTCATCCGCGCGGGATCCTGGGAAGTCATGCAGCACCTCGGGGACTTGGGCGCTCGAGTCTACGCAGCCGAGAAGGTTGTATACGTGCCTTCTGTAGCATACACAATCGAGCTGTCAGACTCAGGATCAACTGGTGGGGACACGCGAGCCTTGTGGAAGATCGCCAGTCTATCTTGATCCTCGAGAGCGACGTGTCGAAGTTGTGGACAGTACTGCGCGGGGGCACATTTGGCATGCCTTCGGACTGCGTGCATGTCTTGTCCGGGCCGGGCGACGACCTCAAGCTAGCAGTCTCAGGGGAATCACACCTCACCCCGGCTGTGAGGATCTGGGCGCATGACAGCAAGTATGTCGCGCTCAACGCAGACCGCAAGCAAACCTTTCTTGCATCAGCATGTGATACGCTGGGGGCCTACTTCAACCTGAGCTTCTATGGCTTTGATCACGAGGCCAGCAGACCATTCATCCGCACAGCACCAACGACCATCTGGCCGCTGGCTTTCGAGTGGAATAAGTTCGATGCGGTGATGTCGATGAAACTGGAAGCAGATGGCTTCATCCTTGCAGGAAATTTCGAGGAAGCTCGGAGAATACTATACTATGCGAGCAGCCGCGGACATGACTTGGTGTACTGGGCAGATCCGGACGGTGTCTCAGGGCAAGTGGGCATTCGCGAGTCGGCGGGACTGGTCTGGCCTGCCATGAGCGCTCTTCAATACGACATCGAGCTGTCGATGGCGTTGCTCGAATTCCGTCAAGACGGACTGTCGATATCCTACGGTCCCGACGCCTCTTCCTTGAGGCCTGGACTTGAGCATTTCTTCGTCATCAACCAGCTCTGTCGCTATGATGGGTCTTCAGGAGGGGATGCGTTGGTCCGCGGCATCGTGCGACTCGAGGCCCTCCCAACAAGCGTTGAGATTCGTCACGACATTGCCTGTATCCGGCACATCTTGCATACCCAGATCGTAAGTCCAAGTATCCAGAAACCTGTCGTGCTGCAGATCGGCTTGCTGACCTTGGACCTCCAGCCCGAGAACTTCGCGGAGGCCTTCAAGGGTGTCTTCAGCCCTCACGTGTTTCCGTTCAAGATCGTCAACACTGTACCGGATCAAGGGCGTCGCTTCCACGGTCGTCCAGACGGTCTTGTGGGATGGCAGGACACGATTCGCCTTGCGCAATTCACCAAGGCGGACCAGGAGGCGGTCATCCTCTTCCAGAAGGAACATGGTCTCCGAGTGACCGACTTCGAGGTGGATGCACCTAAGGGAGCTAAAGGGAGCCTGTGTGGAAAGAGCCAGGATGGAGAGGAGAAACAGGACTGAATGCGACGAGGACCCGACTTCATGCATTGTTGCATTCGTTTGAGCCGCGCAACAGAAAGTTCTGCCTTGTGGGGTGCCTTTTGGGACAAGGGTCCGGTTGCGGATCGCGGACGAAATCAGCACGGACGAAGCGATTCTTTATTTGTGAGTTTGTTTCTGCGTGGTGGAAGAGCCGATGCGCAGGAGACCAGCAAATGGCTTCGATATCTGGACCTCGCCATTTGGATCTAGTATGTAATTAACGGTCGTCCGAGAGGCAGTACACAAGTTAGCACAATACGATGTAGCGCCTCTTCATTCAATGTCTGCGTTTCTAAATGATATCGAGTATCATCAGGTCTTAACGCCGAAGTGCCCGCAAAAGGCCGATCATTGCGGCTCGCTGCGAACCACAGCGTGAAGCTTCGCCACAGTACATCATTTCCTTCCAGTCTCCCGCGCCGTCACAAAAGCATACGTGCAACATCGATGGATACGGCTAGTGCTTTTCCAGAGGCTCAACGCCTCCTGCTAGACCTTTCAGTTCGATGTAGCTCTCCCCTGAGAACAAAGGCATCATCACCAGCATCTTCATAGCCCCAGCTTTCCCTTCAATTGCCACCCTCATGGCACCGTCAATCCTTGCTACTCTGGTGCTGCATTCCGTCTATCTTCACTTCACCAGTCGTGATGCGAAGGTTGTGATCCCTCTGGTATGCATTGATGGCCTTCTTGTCCATCTCGGTGAATTCCGCAAGGTGCTGAGTGTCCTGCCAGCCGACGAGACCCCTGGGTCGGCCGTGGAAGCGACCTTGGTCGGGAATGGTGTTCATGATTTCGAAGGGAAATCTAGCGAAGCTCAGATCCCCTTTGAAGATATCTTCCAAGAAACCAAGCGAATCGTCCTAAAGTCATACCAATCAGCAAGCAAGGTTCTCATGAAGCGATCTCCGGGCGTCTGAACTTGAACCTACATATTCGCCTGATTCTAGAACGGCACTGATGCATTCGATGTCGTGGGAGATCCTATCGTTGCTCGGAAGCGCCATGAGCCTCTTGATCGTGTATTTGAGAAGGAGATACCTGTTTTGGGGGTCTCCGAAGAGAAGGCGGGTTATGGTGAGATAGTGCCGGAGTAGATTTTCTGAGACGTGAGGGGTCCGGCACCAACGGATGTACACGTCCTCGTATTCGTCGATATCCTGATTGTCGGAGTATTCAAGGTCAAATGGCAGTCCATCGAGATGGAAACGGAGCAGCGCCACAGACATCGTGAGGTCGAATTGGAGGAACCGGCTTTCCTGTCCGGTGGTGGTATCGATCTGGTAGCGATCGCGACGCTTAAACCAATCGAGACCAAGATTGGCAGCGTACTGATATTTTGGCAATGCTGTCTCCAGCTTTCCAGCGACGATCAGCCCGTCTGCTTCAAGCTTTAGCGCCAGGAGTCTGTCGAACCGGTCCCATTTGAAAGCTATTGGCCAGATGAGCGTGAACGATGGCGTGCGCATAGGCCGCTCCGGTATTCCATGGCCAAAGTCTAGAAACTTGACATCGAAGAAACCACCGAGTGCACTGTATGCAGATTGGAAGAACACAGTTCTGCGAGACGCGTTGGGATCGTCGCATATAACATGCGATGCCTGGACCTCGACAAGTGAAGCCTCATCGCTATGGTCATGTCTGGCGTCCTTGCAAATCGATTTTGGAAGCGCACATCCTGATAGTCTGAGCTTCTCACCGCGTCCGGAGCGGACTTGCACGCAGTCTGGTGGCATATGGCTGTTTGCCATGCGAATGATTGTCCAGAACTTCGGAATATCCCGTTCAAGGACCAGGACTGAGTTGACAGGTCGTTTTTCCCACGCTCTTGGACGATCGCAGAAGACGGGGAAGTGTGGGAATTTTTCTTTGCTGGAAGAGGAGACACGGATCTTGTACGCGATGTATGAGGCATCGTCGACATGCCGGGTCGCAACGATGCGAGCACCCAGTTCAGCCAGATGAGCGAAGATGTTACCGAGGTTGCTGTAGTAAGTCGGGCCACCCCAACAGTGCGAGCTGATGCGTATGAAGGAGTTCTGTTCGTGGAGGTACCGAGCGGAATCTGCGCCGATGCTTTTGTTGACGCGCAAAATGGCGGTATGGAAGTGGTATGGAGGTCCACGTTCGTTGCGTTCATCCCGCGGGCGTCTCCAAGTGCCATGAGGGAAAACATTGCGCACGGCATCTGGACTGAGGAGGTAGCTGTAGATCTCATCCCTAAGTTCCTGCGGAAGCGTATTTTTTAATCGACGAATTCAGAACCGGAATTTACACCCTCCGCGCACGCCCGCAGGCGTTGCCATTTTCGATGGCGGCTCGGTGATGTTGAGGTGAGGAAGACGCTGCTCTTGATTAGGCCGACTTTATATGTCCGCACAAAGACCGTGCGCGATTTGACAGCGAGTGACACTGAGCTGCGCACAGTTCAGGTGAGAAGCAAATTTGCATGTGACAATACGAGTCGAACCACAACAATGCAGCACGCGAACGATCACGATCGCAGCAGACTCCGCCGGACAACGGAAACGTCCGTCCGCATCGCTTTTCATTCCTGATGTACATTAAGTTTATACATGAAGCTGTATGATCATGAGACTTACAATGTTCACAAGCCCACTGTCCTAGCTTTTCCAATCATCTCGTTTCTCTCGTGCAACCAGCGGGACGACCCAGGCTTAAATGCCAATCAACCCCTCATAGTCTGCTTCTTCTGAATCTTCCTCTGCTCCTTATCCTTCTCCTTCTCCAAAAACTTCTTCTGCTCCGCCGCCGTCAACGCAGCCAATTTTCGATCCCGCTCCTCCTTCTTCAACTTCTCACTCGCGATTTTCCTCTCCTCCGCCTTCTCATCCTCGTCGATCCGGCGAATCTTCTTCATCTGCTCCTCGCGGGTGGCTCGAATCTTGCGCATAGCTTCCGGCCGGAAGTGGGCGCTGTTGACGAGGAAGTCGGGCAGGCGGAGGAAGTAGCTGAAGAGCGCTGTTTTGCTCGAATCGGTTGTGAGGCGCATGGCGAGAGACACACGCTTTTTGGGTACGGTGTCGTTCAATCTGGCAGAGGATTAGCGCTGGCTTCATGTCAGACTCCATAAGCAGACTCACTTCAACGGTGCGTTGACGGGCTGGTCGGAAATGATCAACGCCTCCAGATCCTCACCAGCTGCCGTCACAGCCTTGATGAGCTCGGGTGTGAGCAGCGCTTCAGTGACCTCCGCGCTCTCAGACATGACCGTTGCCCAAGTAGGAAGCTTCGGATGGTCCTTGGTCGAGGTCAAGCTGACATCGTAGCGATCGTCGCGCAGTTGCTTCATCTTATCCTTGTGCACGATAGCCCAGACGAACCCATCGTATTGGCTGTCCTTGGCATTGACCGAATCCTGTCCCGGCACAAGCTGCTTCTCCTTTCCGTCGAAAGCGTACGCCGTAGCCTCCAGCCGCTCCACAGGCATTTCAAAGCTCTCAAAGAAGAAGCTGAGAATCGCCTCGGCAGCCCAAAAAAGTGGGTTGTACCGCTTGTACAGCGTGAGCTTGACATCCAAGCAAGCCACATTCTGACGACCCGTGCAATACGTGATGTACTCATTCTTGCTCTGCTCTTTGTACAACTCCGCGTCTTCCGGCGATGGCTGCTTCTTGCTCTTTCCGAACCCCACAGCCGCATACTCTGCGCTCAGAAGCGGCAGGTAAGTCTTCGCCCACTCTTTCGCGCGGCTGCGGTTGGCCGCAGCACCCCAGAGGTTAACCAAGATGATGAAGACGATGATCGGGATGATGGTGAGCTCTTGGTAGAAGTCTTTGATTGTGACTCGCTCCCACACTCGGTACCACTTGGTATATGGACGACCGGCCATGGTAGGGCTGTTGAACATGTCGATCGCTCGCGCAGGACGTGCGGTCGTCGCTGCTTCGGTGAAGACAGAGGAGGCGACATGACTTGGTGCTTGAGGTGCCGCAGCGGTCGCGAAGTCGGCGAAGTCTGTGAGAGGTCTGGGTCAGTCGCATTCATTGGCATTGGGCGGATGAAGTCATTAAACCGGAGTCGTCGTTGGATACCACGGATGATACGGAGGATTTGGCACCGCCCAGGAAGCCCTGGAAGCCCTTGAGGATCTCGCCCATGATTGTATGTACCGATGGAGGAGGAGGAAGATGAATGCACCACGTAGCGCAATGGACGAAGAGGAGGAGAGGTCGAGAACGCTGTCTACGCGATGCGAGAGCTCCACAATCTTCTCGGCCCCAGCTGTGCCATCCTCCGAGCGGCTTGGCCGATGTCAAGCAGACGGCAACTTCTCTTGAATAGACATCAATCGACAGGCATTGAATTGCGATTGCTCGCGTGCGTCAATGTAATTCAGCGACCTTTTCTCTGTTGCTCCTGTATATCGAGACAGGAGCCTCCACAGCGAGAGCTTCTCTGCTGCCTCAAGTTTATCTTGCTATCTGGCAACACGCTGATCCCGGCCCTGACCCTCGTTCATCGCGGCTCTTCCTCTTTTTCCTCTTCTTCCTATCGCCTTTGAAAAAGTGCAAATATGCCTCCCGCAATGCCAAACATCACTTCGCTCAGGCGGCCATGTGATCTCCCCAATTCCGAGTCGACCTCTTCCTTCTGGCACCGTGAGCCTGATCCCGTGCTGGTCGGCCATCGCACAACTCGCAATTTGCCCGAGACGGCTGATGTGGCAATTATCGGAAGTGGAATGACCGGAACGAGCATTGCTTACAATCTGTTCAATGGCAACGACAAGCCACTGAAAGTAGTCATGCTGGAGGCTAGAGAGGCGTGTTGGGGAGCTACAGGCCGAGTGAGTCTCGTTGCGTGTCCAGGATCGATCTCGATTTAACGATAGGTACAGAACGGTGGCCATTGTCAGCCACTGTTGTTCATGCATCCTAATGAACCTGAGATTGGGCATTTCGAGCTTGCAAATTTTTACACCTTGCATGGCCTTATCGAAGAGAAAAACATTGACTGTGAATTCAATGTTCAGCCCGGAGTGCAAGCCATCTATTCAGACTACCACCTGTCCCGAGTGAAGGAAGCTCTCAAGACTGTTCAACAAAAGTCGCCAGAGCTCGCAGAAAGAATGAAGCTCGTCACGGATCCCAAAGAGCTGGCGACTCTCCGCGTACACTCTGCAGTGGGAGCCGTTGTAACCAACATCGCGGCGAGAATGTGGCCATACAAGTTCGTGGCTCACATTCTGTCTGACCTCCTCACAACTCCGCTCCCTCCTGGCCAGAGCTTCAACTTACAGACTCTCACACCAGTGACAGCCGTCAGTCCGTCTCACTCGCAAGGAGTACACATCACAACAGACCGCGGAACACTCCTCGCGAAGAAAGTCATCCTCGCAACGAACGGCTACACATCTCATCTCCTCCCAGCATTCGCAGACCTGATTGTCCCATGTCGAGGACAAATGTCTGCTCTTCGTCCTCCGCCATCATTATCTACGGAAGACAACCGTCTCAAGACTTCCATCGGACTGCTAGGCGATGGTGTGGACGACTATCTCGTCCAGCGACCCACCGAGCGTGGTGGAGAGTTGATGTTCGGCGGCGCAAGGCATGAAGGTAAACAGACGATGGGTGTAACGGACGATAGTGTTGTGGATGAATGGTCGTCAAAGTACCTCCGTCGAAAGCTGGTCGACTCTCTCGCCATTCCCGAAGGGGAGGTCGGCAAGGAAGGACTGGAAGCGAGTCATATCTGGACGGGTATCATGGGTTACTCGCGCGATGATAAGCCTTGGGTTGGAAGAGTGCCCGGTGATGGCAATGCGTTGTTCATGGCGGCTGGGTTCACAGGGCACGGCATGCCGAATACTTGGCTTTGTGGGAAAGCTATCGCGAGGATGGTTATGGAGGACGATGGGAAGGATGAAGAGGAGTTACGGACTTTGGTGGCGAGGGAGGTCGGCTTGCCGAAGAGTTATTGGGCTTCGCAGGAGAGGATCGAGAGGTCGATGAGAGAGTTCAAGGATGTTGAGATCTGCGATGTGGAGGAGGCAACGAGAGGACGGTGATATGCCCACTGCTGGCCAGTATACACGACGCTGTCTCAGTGACATTTATCCCCTGGAATTGATCCGCAAGACATTGACGGGTCGTTCTTTCCTTTCTCGTGGTTAAAGCACTAGCGTACCTTCCTCATTTGACACATTCACATGCATGCCATCCATGATCAATGTCGATGGCAGTTCCAAGTTCAGTATATGCAAGTGAATGGTAGTGCCTGTCGTGTTGCCGATAGCATATAAAGAGCAGAAGGTCGCCGTCTCGACGACGGACAGGACCCGTCTGAGATTCAACTGTTATTCACGGTTTGAATTTTCGACTTCATAATCTTGCCTGACACCCAATCAGGATCAAGCCTCTTGCCGGGGTAGTGAGTCTCACCAGTATTTCTCTCCAGCCGAACTTCGGCTAACACCCTCCAGGCTCAATCGGTAGAGCGTGTGGCTCTTATGACTCCGGTCAATTGCAACCTCAAGGTCGTGGGTTCGAGTGAGTTCTGCTCTCCCGCCCTTGAATCAGGTCAATCCTCTGACTGCAGACAGGCCCCACCTTCGGCTATTCCTATACAGTCCAACCCGCTAGGTTGTGACACTCTCGAAGACCTTTCTTTTTGCGTTTTGTCGGAGGGGAAGGAGGTTGAAATCTGCGGGCCAGAGTCTTCATTTTGGGCTATCGGGACTTCGAGGCTTGGCGAAAGATTGTATCTGCGACTTCAAGGAGGCTAGCAGGCTCGCAGCCCTTCTTTTTGCGTCTTCTTGACGGCTGGTTGTGCTTGGGGTAGGATTTCACTTTTTTGGCGCTAGTGGGGAAGCTAACTCTTAAGGTGGAGTCCGAGGGCTTGGCGTGTGAGTGAAGCCACTTCAGCCGGCAGGAGCATCGATTTGTGAATCAGAACAGGACTCACATCATCGCAAACGAGATACTCCGAGCCTAAGAGAATGATGTTCTCAGGGCATCAACTCGGCAATTATTTTGCTCGACTCCGATCTGGATGACGACTGCGATCAATTGGAGGACAAAGCATGCTCGGCTGCTCGCGCACGTTGCTTGAGTGTCTGCATCTCTCTGCATCAATCGCCTGCAAGGATCAAGTCACCTTTGCAGCGTGTGAGGCGCAAGAGTGACCGCCAGCTGACATGTCCTGCAAGCTGTCTTGCTGGCGGCAATGGCGGACCAATCAGCATAATGCAAGGCCGCTTCTGAACAGCTCTTATGTCTTGGACATCCTCCCGTGAGTTATCTTCCGCAGCTCTCCTCCAACTCGCCTTGGAGCTAAGTCTGCACCGTCTGCGAATCTGGTGCAGGACAACATTTCCGCTGCAGCAGCGACTGCAGCGCTTTTCCATCTCGACACCCATCGGAGGCGGGACACAGCCTCCGACCTCAAACAATCTCGAACACCAATGTGTAATCTTACGACGATTGGGCTTCACTCTACTACCTGGGTAGAACGATGCCGCTCAATTCTTGGATTGTGATCCTCTCTGGTCGACGTATGGACTCTTGAAAGGTCCATTGGACCAGGACAACGGCCATATAGACCCGGATGGCCAGCAGGGCGGAGATGCCTCGAACCAGGGAGCAGACCTGCGGCTCGGTGCAGATAATCGATTGCGGGTTCGGACAAGGTATATGCACACATCACGGACTGCATCTACTTCGTTTCTTACCAAGTTTCAAAGAGGTTCGACAGCTTCCTGCTGCAAGGCAACATTACTGTAGCGGAAGATGTGGCTGGACTCGCTGTGATAGATAGCTCACTACAACCGCATCCAAGCCAGAGCATTACGATCTCCGCCGCCGCAATGTCAAATGCAGTTGAGCAATGGCCGGCAATGCCGCCCACTTCAAACATCCAGCAGCCGGTATCGTGGCTGTACGATGGGTGGGATGAACTCGAAGACATCTTTGGACCATTTGGAGCCCGGAGCACCTCGGCGGGAACGGCGTATTCAGCCAGCACGGCCCTGGATACACCGTCCGACTCCGACGCAAGCTCTCCGGGACCAGCTTTGGGATGCTGCATTGACGACTGCGTCGCATTACCTGAGACTGTTGAGGCACTAAGGTGAGTTGTAGTCTCAGCTGATCGTCTTCCTTGCGGATCGTCACTGATGTTCGCCAGGCTACACCGAGCCGAAGTGCATCGGCGTTCACACCATTGCCTGGTACCACAATGCCACCAGAGCTTTGCGGACAAACGAACCCTACTGCGGCATGCCAGTGCACATAGCGAGCGGCGGAAATCATTTCGCCCTCATGCAGGATGTCCGGCTTCGCGGCGAGGGTTCAAGCGCCGTGACGACCTTCTGAAGCACATGAAGCGCAAGAAGCATGGCGACGCCACCACAGAATATGAAAGGGGAGAGAGAAGTGACGGGCCCAGATGATTGTCCGAGGAGGATCCCAGCAACAGGCGATCGGAGAAGGCTACTGGGATACGTGGGTAGTGAGATACGTACGGACACCGGCTGATTTCATCGGCTCGGTGGTCGTTGGCGCGCAAGTGCTGAGTTGTGTGAGACGACTCGATCTGCTGGACCTCCGCACTCCGGGGTGTGCGCATGTCTGATGAATCGGGCATCTCCAAGCTTGGCCTCGTCGCCAAAAAACATACGTGCGGCTCTGATTGTTATTGGCTGACCTTTCAGTAGGCCAAAAACGGTCGTCGCTTATCCTCGAAAAGCGCCTTGTCGCTTGCCGTGGACTTTCGGAATCTTTGTTGTTTTCATGCTTTTATTTTCCACCGCGCGCGCTGCGTGTTTCATACGTGCGGCTTTCGACATTGTTGGGTAATTTTCCAGTAGGCCAACCACTGTACGTCGGCCGCTGTTCAAAAGCGCTTAGTGGCTGGCTGTGTACTTTCGCGAATCTTTGATTCATTTGTGCTTGCATTTTGTAGCGTTGCTGCGTGGTTGTTGGTCTGAGTCCACAGCCGCAAGGCGGCCTCATATCTATAGCTAGGAGGGAAGACCGAAGTGAAGCCCTTCAAAGACGTTGCGTGGGCAAGGTTCAGCCGTGGGAATACAAGAGATTAACTCCATAGATGGCGCACTTCGCCGACCCACGATGTAGTCGACATGGGACCTTTCCAGTCCAAAACCCCTAGACTCAGCGCTTCCAAAAACGAGGCGGACATGAAGCCTGATCGACCGAAACTAGAGTCGCGCGCAGACCTGACCTGA
>AFIV01000660.1:0-67464 GCA_000223765.2 Zymoseptoria ardabiliae STIR04_1.1.2 | reverse complement strand
CCGGATTTTCCGGACTTGGCCACTTTGGGCCTACCTACGTCAGCGTTCAGCTTTCCCAATCCCCAGCTACGAACCAGAGAACCTGCGATTGTCAGCGACGACCACACAACTGTATTCTTTGCAACCAAAGGCGCAATTCACTCGTGGGCGCACCGGAATATTCACCGCAGCACGCCATGAAACCTATCGCTGAGCACATCCCGTGACCTTCTCTAATTCTTAGCTGAGGAGAGAGATCTCTGCGCGACCCTTCACTTCCACGCCATCAAACCTTCCGCACTTCACCAGTGCGACGACATTCACGACCGCACAACACGCTGCTCTCAAATCATCCTCCGCAACATCATGTCTTCCAACGGCCGTTCCTCGTCTCTGTACGGGCTTCCTGCATCGCCGCCTGCAAGCGCAAACCCAAGCATCAGCGACGCAGCGCAATCAACGCTATCTTCCACACTCGTTCCCTCCGCCCCTACTGGCTCCGCGTCTGGACCCGCCACTCCTCCACGCCTACGGCGAAGCCTTCGCCGGCCTCCACCTCCACGTCCCTCCGAATTCCGTGGGCGCAGCACTCCTCATACAGCCAGCTTGAACCCTGAAGCAGACGACTTCGCACCAGCCGCCAGAATGCCTCCTAAGAGGAAGGCTTCCTCGTCAGCCCGGTCGGGAAAACTCTCGCTCTCAGCTCCTCGAGATGGCGCGCCGCGCTCTGGCAGTTCCGAAGCGCCTATCATCAAAGCTTCGGATGTGTTTGGCACTAGATCTACAAGCACTCCGAGCGCGCCCAGCGCTGCGAAGCCTTCGAATCCCACGACCTTGGTTGTACCCGACGATGACGAGACCGATGACGAAGACAGACTGTTCGCGATGGAAATGGAGCTGGCTAACTACCAAGCCCGGTCGCACCAGCAACGACAGCAGCAGCAAGCCGCTCAAACCGATCCCGGCGAACCTGCATCCTTATTGCAGAGGTCCATGAATTGGCTCTTCAACAGCTCGAGAGAAAAGAGAAAGACTGCCATTGTTGAACCCTCTGACAGCCATTCCGCTATTCTGTACAGTGGAAGCTCGAACGTCGGCGAGATGCCGGATGATTCTGCGAGGATCAGCTATCTACCGCTGTACCCCGTCACTGCTGGTTCTCGATGGGGTTGGGGTGGTGGCGGCGATGTCGCAACGGGAATGGGAATCGGTCAAGACTCTAACCTAACAATCATGACAGACCACAAAGAGCGCATCGATACTGCCGTGGCAGGCTCCACAGTCTACCCTACCACAGCTACTTGGCCAGAGGACCGGCTCCCAGTCGAGCTCTTCGATCTCATCACAGACTATCTCCCAAGAGACGCAGTGAAGTCGATGAGGCTGGTCAACAAGGAGTTCGAGAAGAAAGTCTCTCGCAATTTGTTCCATACCTCTGTCGTACCATTCAACACTGAGCTGTACGACATGATTGAGGAAGACACCAAGACGGTCAACCGAAACTCGAGGCCGTTCCAGCGACCGAAAGGCAAAGGTAGAGCGACAGAGGAAACCGCCGGGCTGCACTGGCAGAACGCCAAGGATGATGCAGAAGGCAAGGTGTATAAGGGACACGGTCTTCGCGTCTTCCAAGGCTTCGGTCCGCATATCAAGCGCTTCGGCATGAGT
Organism: Zymoseptoria ardabiliae STIR04_1.1.2; assembly: GCA_000223765.2. Taxonomy (NCBI): domain Eukaryota; kingdom Fungi; phylum Ascomycota; class Dothideomycetes; order Mycosphaerellales; family Mycosphaerellaceae; genus Zymoseptoria; species Zymoseptoria ardabiliae. The sequence continues at coordinate 65,817 of AFIV01000660.1, read as the reverse complement.
TTCGATGTCCTGGAAGATCAGCTCTCTCGTCCGCCCATCAAGCGAGAGCTGGATCATGTGCATTCGTACTTTGGCTCCTACGACTGGCCCCTCGAGCAGTACACACGTTTCGCCGGACTGGCAGGACTTGAACAGACGGCGGACGAAACTTTGCGCATGAAGGCCGCTTTCACCAATCTTCACAAAGTTCACGAGCTTGCACTATCGGTCGACAGTGGTCTTGGCTGGCTGAACGGTCCGGACAAGTCGATCTACGCCCGCATCTTTCAGCGCCAGGCATCGATATTCGGCACCTCCCGAGCTGTCGAAGATCGCCAGTCTCAAGAGGCAAGTGCTCTCTGGGATGCGATACAAACTTGTCATCGCAGTCTCGGTCTTCCCGGCGATCGCAAGGAGGTCTCGCTTGCCCGTCGACCTCTTCCCCAAGGAATCCATCCAAGTGAGCTTCCCGGAATCAAAGGTACCCGCTATGCAGACACGAGGCTGTGGTCCTCTATCTCCGCTAGCAAGGCAGCTCCAACCATCTACGCGCCAGGCGCTACGGAGAACACTCAGTTCGGTGTCTTGTACACCACTTTCAGCCAGCTGGACTCTGCCAACTACTACGACAAGTCGGCTTTGGTTCCAGCAGACCTGAGAAAGGAGCAAAAAGAGTGGCTGCTCGAAACCGAATGGGCGCAGCGTGCATTTTTGGAATGCTACATGCTGGCTGTCATCGATAACGCCGACAAGTTCTGCATGGTAAAGACGCTGAAAATCTCCAAGATGTCCAGTGGCTTCCTACCTCTTCTCGCGAGGGATTCCTTCTGGGATGCTCTGCCAAACTTGACAGAAGTTACACTCTTGGTCAAGCCTGACTGGCGAACTGTTGAAAAGGATGATGCTAGTATCGCGGAGACCTGCCCTCAGCATCCCTCAGCAGCCGTCTCCACTTTTTACGACATTCTTCAAGATCGCATTTGCCTCCGCCGAAGTGTGACATCACTCAAAGTTGGCTGGGCAAGCGGAGGTGAGCATGCTGACGGCATCTTCGCGCGCAACAATCACATTCTACCAGCACCACTTACTAAGACTGGGCATGCGCTTGCAATCAACCCTGTCTGTCTGGTCTTCCCGTCCATTGAGCATCTCACATTGACCAACTGCTGGGTCTCCCCTCCCGTTCTTCAAGAGCTTGTGAGCAAACACGCTGAGAAGGCGTTGAAGAGTCTAACTCTGGACTCTGTCTCACTGACGGCGCATCCTCGCTTCGCGAATGGTAACTTGCAGCAACAGCAGATTGCCCAAGCTATGGCGGCGGCATTGCAAGGCGCGGCGCAAGCTCAGAACCCTCCTCCGCAGGGTCTAGGCCAAGTGCAAGCTCCTCCAATGCTACCACCGATCGCTCAGCTGGTTCCTGGCCTGCCACCAGGGCCAGGCAACTTACCGAATCAGCCATTTGGACTGCAGCTGCTACAGCAGCAGTTAGTGCACCAGCAAAACGCCATAATGCAGGCCCAGCACATGAATCATATGCTGGGACCGCCACTGCCTGCTTTTAACCAGATCAATCCCAACTTCGGCATGCTTAACCCGAATCCTCCAGTCGCACAGCCCAACGTCCAAGCTACAAACACCACTCATTGGACCGCTCCCCACCGCGAAGGTTCTTGGGCGCAGATCCTCGACACCATTTCACCAGGACCAACCATTTCCTCATACCTTCCCAACCCACCACCTTGGGAAGAGCAGCCGGCCGCTCGCCCTGCCACACCTCTCCAGTCCATCACGCTCATCTCGTGCGGCTACGTCAAATTGCCGCATGCTTCCACGACCTTCGACCAACTCGCCATCGAGACCGGCGCTGGCGGCGAATACCAATTGTCACTCTGGTTCCGTGCCCGCCAGTCGGCTCTCTCTCGCGCGATGTTGAGCTGCAATGATCGGTTCCTGGGTAAGATCGTTCAGGGTATCGCGAGGCGGGAGTTGAACACGTTGCAATTTGCATGGGGCCTGAGGGAAGGCTGGGAGGATGAAGGTGTTGCTGAGGAGGTGGAGTATGACGGTCTGTTGAAGGGTGGAACTGGGAGGATCAGTGGAAAGGTGTGGAGAGAGATGGAGTTGGTTGGGAGAGGGTTGGAACGGAGAGCGCTTAAGGACTGCTGTAATGTGAACAACGAGCAAGGCCTGATATGTGTTGTTCCAAAAGGCGCCAATTAATGGCACAATACGTGGCTACAAGGGCGGACTTATGGTATCGAGGAGACTTCCACGGCCGATACCACGGTGGACGCCGTTGTCTTCAATAATGACGAACATTCATGAGATATTGCGGCCATCGAAAACAGAACTCAATCGCTCTCCTCGCACTGGAAGTAAACTCTGCTGATGCTAACTATGCTAAACCACTGCGCAGCGCGTGCACAACACGGTACCATCGTCCGTACGATGGGCCGCAGCCGCTGAAATCCAAGGGTATCATTTTCCCATCCGTCAAAAACGCCATTTGCTCCGTCGCGCTCAGAAAAGCAAACCCCATACAGATGCCCCTCTTTCTCGCTGATGCCACGGTCCCCTTCGTAAATGCGGATATCGCTGGGTTCACTTACCGTTTTCCATCTGCAGTCTGGCAGTCTCGCACCTTCGATGCGTAGAGTCCATGCGATTTTGTTCGCGTGAACGGCGATGGAAATGCTGGATCGGTGTCTGCTGGTTAGTATTACAGGTGAGTATGAAACGGGTGAAGCGGATGCTGGGGTGGATGGATGTGTGGGTGTGGGAAAGGTGATCGGTCGAGCAGGTGCTGCGCCGTAAGTTTACTGTCATGCCGGCAGTGATTCCGGAATCCCGTCAAGTCATGGCATGGCTTTCATCCTGCGCGGGCTTTCTTTGGATCCGGCTGGTCGCTTGACCCACTGCCATTGTCGTGCTCATCGAACGACCGCTTGCCAAGCGGAGAATCGGAAGTGCTGGCCGAGGCGACGGCTTGCGGCTGAACCACATCGTCATCGTCCTCCTCGAAGTCGATGCGGTCTTCGTCAAAGTCGATGGTGTCCGCGACCGTCTGGTTTGCGATCCCTCCATTTGCTGGTCCACGTTCGAGATCGTGGCCTTCGGTCAGTTCGGTTACACCGGCTGGCTGTGGCTGTCCCTGCTCATCTGCGACGACATCTTCACGAGGTTGATCGGTGTTATCGGCGGTGGCGTCGTCATGATCCGCAGAATGGTCGGCAGCATGAGGCTGGTCGTCCTCATCCTCTTCCGGATAGTCTATGAGTTCCTCCTGGTGAGCACCGAAGTCGAACGTATACTCATCACCTGCAGGTGCTCCAGTGGTATCGTTCGTTTGCTGATCGTGGTTTGTGGAGACAGTGGCGGCGGCGGCGGCTTCTTCTGCTTCTTCAAGACCGCCGGTGTCGGCTTCGGCCTCGTCCTCTCCGTCGTCTGCATGTTGCTCTTCGGGCCAGGTTGTCAGATCATCGTCTTCGTAATCAATAAGGTCCTCTTCATTGCTGTTGAACTCACCAGTCGCATCATTCGTAGCTTCATCACGAATGCTCGCTGAGCTTACAGCAGACTCGGGTTCATTGAACTCGACTGCCTCTTGCTCGGTCTGTGTATCTGCAGCGTCGGCGTTCGCTGCAATGCCTGCGGTCTGGACGTTGAGGTCCGCAGAATGCTCTGCACCTCGATAGTACGTTGTTGACTCGATGCCGGAAAGGTTGTTGTTAGTGTCGGCAAAATCCTGTTGGTCGTGCTCTTCATACGACTCGTATGCGGCCTCCTCGTAGTCTTCCTCTCCATCGGCATTTGGCTCCTCGTTGAGAGTTGCTGGTTGCTCCTCTACTTGTTGCTCATCCCAATCTTGACCTTCGTGATCATTGCCATCCTGGTATTCTGCTTCGTGCTCCTCCTCGTACTCTTGACCTTCGTGATCCTGCGACGCTTCTTCTTGACCAAAGCCTTGGGGTGCCGTCTCGCCTTCGCATTTATCGTTCTCGCCAGTGGCGGCGTATTGATCTCCCTCTTCTTCGCCATAGTCTCCCGATTGTTCCTCGTAGTAAGACTCGATATCATCCTCGTTCTGCTGCAGAAAAGAGAAGCTAGACATGCCTTGCCCTTGTTGAGCTGCGACCTTGAAGAGGTTGAAGCTGCTGGAAAATTTCAATTGTAATGACAATGAGAGGGCGAGAGGTGGAATAGTCGAGGCGCCATCATTCTGGTGAAGCTGGATGTAAACATCGAGAATCTCGCTCAGACTGGTTTGAAAAGCGTACGGCGAATTCTCGCCGACAATCAAACCCATGTTCTGAACGCTCAGAACGAGGTCCTGGTCAGTCGAAATACTCTCACCGATCTTGTACTCAAGACGTTGCCTGCAATTAGCCATGAGATTGCTCAGGCTGAGGCTTGCGAGATTGTCGTCTTTCAGAAGGCCAGTGGGCTGCGAACGGGACTTGAACAAAGGCATGTCGAAGCCTTTATACGAGACAGTCATCGGGTGCATGCCAGTGTCAGAGGGAGTCGGAGGACCGTCCGGAGTGAAGTGAGCAGAGGTGTCAAGTGCACCAGGCACCTTCGAAGTGGTCTCGTCTGCATGACTGCCATCGTGCTGCTGCTCATCTGCGGACGGTGCCTCCTCTTCATGATCAGGTTCTGCGATTGCCGTGGTACCAGAAAGATCTGCGGGATCTGAAACGGGTGTGGTAGCTTGCTCGAGGCCTGCGGTGTCGGGAGCGGAAACTTCATCAGCAGGCTCATCATTGACTTCACGTGCGCCATCCGGCTGAACTCCTTGCTGCTGCGACGCTTCGCTTCCACTGGCCGCCGGCAAGGTGTCTGAAAGCAGAGATGGCACGGCGTCTTGCTCCTCATGCTCATGAACATTGTCTTCAGGATTGCGCGCGATCTCCTCGTCAACCGACTCGGCCTCCCGCTCGATCACAGGCTCCGTGGGTGCAACGAAGCTGTTTTCGGTGTTCTGAGTGGCGTCGGCTCCATCCACGATTGGGATGTCTTCTTGATATTCGTCATCACTATAGTCGATGAGCTCTTCATCGTGGTCGTACGTTGTGACATTCACAGGTTCATCATGCATAACTTCTTCGACTATCGGGGTGCCAGCCATCTGCTCAGCATCCTCCATCATGTCGTCGTTGGCTGTTCCTGGACGCGTGGGCTGGGAATCTTCCATCATGTGCTCATCGTCTGTAAGCTGCACTCCACCGTAGTCGTCGAGATCGAGGTCGATGTCATTGTCGGCATGACTGACTCCAGGTGATGAGGTCAGCTCCATACTGTCGTCGAGTATGGGAACGGGAAGCGGAGCGAAAGCAGTACTTGTAGCCATGATGGGCTGAGTGTGATGAATATTGTTGAGGAGCCAGAGCTCGAAAACGCGTCTCTTATGCCTTGACGGCCACAGCGGTAGGGTATTTGCGGTCGATCAGTCACTGCAATCAGGTAGGCACCGCTGGAAACGTCGACGCGGCGCGTTCACGTGTCACTGGCTTTGTTTGATGACAGGTTCTGCCTGATGGTGGCGGCGGGAAGTGCGCAGAAGGTGTAAGGATCGCGATCGAGGTTGTGGTGTTGACAGCAATCCCTAGATGGGGATGAAAGGTCGATGGCAAGGGAGTATGTGTTGTTGAAGAGGTAGAGTGCGAGGCGAAGAGGGAAATGGAGATGATCGAGAACGGCGACGAGGAATAATGGCGGCGGGCCATCCCGCCTTGGCAGACCCCTTGCGAGACTGGAGAGACTGTCTTGTCCAGCTGGCGTGTGTCGCTCGCAGTCCAATTGTATACCTTCAGTCTACGCCGTGCTGCATACCGACCACAACTCCTGGTGTACGCGCAGACAATTTCACAAGATGGTATGCATGATTGATTTGGATACACCACTCATTACCACTCGCAATGGCTCACATATACCCGCAGGTCGTCCTCACAGCAGCCATTACCACCCGCTCAGGGAAGCCAATTCTGGCTCGCCAATTCCGCCAGATGCAAAGGTCCCGTGTCGAAGCACTCCTCGCATCGTTCCCGAAACTCGCAGATACCGCTTCTCAGCACACCACAGTCGAGCAGGACAATGTGCGATTTGTGTACCAGCCATTGGACGAGCTGTACATGGTCCTCATCACAAACCGCCAGTCCAACATCCTCCAGGACATCTCCACCCTGCACCTATTCGCCCAGGTCGTAGCCTCGATTTGCAAGAGCATGGATGAGCGGGAAATATCCAGAAATGCTTTTGAACTGCTTTCGGCCTTTGACGAAGTTGTCACTCAGGGATACCGGGAGAACTTGACGATGAGCCAGATCAAGACTTTCCTTGACATGGAATCGCACGAGGAGAGAATACAGGAAATCATCTCGCGCAATAAGGAGCTGGAGGCTTCCGAGGAGCGAAAACGAAAGGCCAAGCAGCTAGAGATGCAGCGGAAAGAGATCTCGCGAAACGCCCGGGCTGGTGGCACCGGTGCGGGCGGTATGGGCAGACAGCCGTCATACCCAACATACACTGCTCCGACTCCCGCTGCGCCTAGCATGACCGACTCATACGATTCCTACAATGCTGCAAAGAACCCCTCGTTCAATAAGCCACTGGCCTCGAGAGGAAAGGGAATGCAGCTGGGCAAGAAGAAGCCTGGCAACTCCATGTTCGATCAAGTGCGCGGCGATCTGGGACCAGAGACAGAAGCGAGCGCACCTCTCGCTGGTGTGCCTACACCTGCGGCACCCGTGCAGCCATCCATCCCAGCAACGCGTGGCAGCCTGGATCGAGAAGGAATTCACGTCACAGTCGCAGAGTCCATCACGGCCCGTCTTTCTCGCGAAGGTGCCATCGAGGCGTTCGAGGTCAAGGGAGACTTGCAATTACGCATCACCGATGCAAGTCTCACACAAGTCAAGCTTGACCTCGCAGTCGGTGACACAAAAGGAGCACAGCTCAACGCCCATCCCAAGGTCGACAAGGCAGAATTCAAAAACAACAACACGATCCAACTCACGGATACTAGCAAAGGCTTCCCTGCCAACAACAGCATTCAAGTCATGCGATGGCGTCTCAATGCGAAGCCCGACGATGTTCAAGATCCGCCGATCAAGTTTACCGTGTGGCTATCCGAGAGCTCGACCGACACCTACAGCGTTACTGTTGAATACGAACTCACTGGCGACGATGCATTGAAGGACGTGACTGTTGTCATACCATACTCGACTTCAGAGCCTTCAGTGTCCAGCTTCGATGCAGTCTACGAAGTCAGCGGAGACAGCATAGACTGGACGATTGGCGATGTTGACGAGAGCAACCCGAGCGGCAGCTTTGAGTTCGAGGCGCAGGCATCGGCCGAGGGCGACTTCTTCCCAATGCAAGTTCGCTTCTCAAAGAGCCGGCCGTGGGTGGATATTGATGTCGGCAGTGTAAGCTTGTTGAACATGAACCAGGACGTTGGCTTCAGCAAGGATATTCGTTCTGTGGCGGAGAACTACCAGATTGTTTGATAGACAGCAGCATTGCTGTATGAAGGAGCTGAATAGATGCTGAAGCTCGTGCTTCAAGCAAAAGAGCGTCGATCATGATGAGGGGTATGAACGATGTTGCCCTGCTCTCTCAAACGTGCACCACGTGTTTTGGCGTTCTCCAAAATCGCGCTAGTCCGCGCCCACGTCGAAGGGACTTCACCTCAATGTTCAGCTTTATGATAGAAACATCTCAAAACCAAGATCTCGTCAATGGAAGTATCATGGCGACATCACAAGAAGGTGCCGACGACGATGCTCCATCTCTTCATGTCCTCGCCACAAAACGCCTGTCTGAGCCCATCAAGTTCCCATTCACAGCGTATTCCCACGCCCACGACCTCCTAGCCATCGTTACAAATCCATCAGAGGTTCAGATCTTCCGCATTATCAGCGGCCAAACCGCCTTCAACATCAAGCGAGGCGCCGAGAATGCCGCGGAAGTGACGGCTGTGGCATGGAGAGGCGATGGAGGACGTCTTGGGGTTGGTTGGAGTGATGGCACTTATGAGATCTATGATGGCGGGACGGGCAGGAGCGTGCAGATGACGGCCGTTCCGGACCCGAATGGAGATGCACTGGAGGACTGGAGATTGTACGCTGAAGCGCCGCCGAAGGATCGGTTTGGGAGAGCTGTTCTGCCGCCGAAGGTGGCTCGGAAGGTGCATGGAAAGGTTGAAAGCTTTGGTTGGATGGCTCACCAAGTCGGAAGCAAGAAGACAAACAATTCGATGACTGACGACTGGGAAGGAGGGATCGATCTGGATGGACTGGAGGCATATGGGACTCCCAGGAAAAACGAAAGCGCAGCACTGACAGCACTTCCAAGAGCCATTGCAGGTCTCGATGTCACCAAAGTCTTGCCACGGCTTAGTGCAATACCATCTGCTGGCATCGATTCGTGGAAGATTGCGCCTGAAGGGCCAAAGTTCGTCACACAAGCGGCGACGGACTCAGCATTTGACACTCAGAAGGAAGCAGTGACAAACCTGGTCGAAAGTCTAACCGTTGCGCAGAAAGATGGTACCGTGCAGGTACTATTGGACGACACTGTCAAGATTGGATCCCTCTTCATCGGCGGTCGGCCTGTGATGCACGCTGCGCATCCTCAAAGTCCAAGTCACATTCACATGACCAACACTGAGGACATGGGGCTGCAGCTAAGCTTCATTGATCTGCCTCTGTCGACATTCGATTCCGCGACCCTTCATGTAATCGCAAGCAACACGAAACGCATACAGAGCTACATGGATTACGTTGTTTTCACGCTCAGGTGCATCGAGAATGACTATACCACGGGCACCAGTACACTCGCTAGGGTCATCGCGCTTCTTCCAGAAGAGCTTGCGACCAGCAAAGACAACACAGACGTAGTCTTCAACTTCTATCACCTCGCACTCACCGGTGTGTTTAGCACTGGTCTCCTCGAATGGATGAAGGAAATCGTACGAGATCAAAACATGAAACGCTGGGAGCCGTCAATATCCACCATGTACACCAACTTGACAGACCACCTTTTCGTCAATCTTCTACCTGCACTGGATCGCTTCAGCATTGCCGTGACCACACTACGCGGCTATGCACGACTCCATGATGGCTCGAGCAAGTTCGATGTCTCGCCTCAGCTCTTTGACAATATCCTGGACAACATCGACAGCCTACGTCTTGTCGCACAGAGGATGCTGCTCATTGCTACGACCGAGCATCGACAATTCCGGGCTTGGTTCAAGTGGTTCAAGCTGCAGTACGAAGTCGCCAACTCGGTGCCATTCAGTCAGAGTGCACTCGAAACGGAACAGCGCGAGATGGCAGAGCTGGATTACTCGTTGGTCCTGGCGTACATCAAAGAGACGTTCATGGAGAGCAAGCTGGCAATGCACATTCTCGACCGACCGGAGTTGGATCCCGTCTTCAACATGGAGAAGTTCAAGAGCGATCCTGTGTATCGAGAGATGAGCTACGAGCGAACCAAGGAGGTCATGGGCAAGTCGCAAGCATTGCGAGAAGGAGAGTCGCTTGCCATGAAAGACGTCCGCAACCCACTCGCTCTTCTCAACATCCCAGCTCTGGCAGCAGCACTAGTCGGTAATGTGCGAGTAGCTCTCGATCGCATCACGGACTGGCAGAGCAGGATGCTCGTGAAGCCCGCTACCATATCTCTTGAGCTGCCAGTGGGCTCAGTCGTCAAAGACATAACCCACTTCCCGACACCGATATCAGGATCGGCCGACTCAGTCGCTCAAGACGATCCATCGACGACGACTCTTGTCCTTTCCACTGACCCGGAATCACCAAGCATACTGGACGTGCTCACCATAACCCGCCACCCAACCACATCAGCCAGCTCACCCTCTCCATCCCGCCACAGCGGCCACCCTGCAAGCCCAACCATCATCCACACCCAGCACCCCTTCCCGCCGGGCACGATCCTCTCCGCCACCTTCCCCCCTCAACCGGATCCCTCAAACACCTTCGTCACGCTTTTCAAGACCCGCGACCCGAAAGATCAAGTGCATCTCGTGCGCCACCAGTTCATCCCGCCGGAGAAGACCGACGGTGAAACGCAAATGCAATCAGAAACGATCCACGTCTTTGCACCGCCGGAAGAGTCAAAGTTCAGGCCGGAGAGGATGCTGGTCGGTGGAAGGAAGGGTAAAGAGGTCTGTGTGGTGTTTGGAAAGGGAGGTAGAGAGTGGAGGGTGATCGATCTGGCGGGCGGACAGCATGCTAGATTTGGGAAAGTCGTGGATGAGGATGATGGGTGGAGGATGGTGGAGTGAGGCGATTGAGATCTTTGACGTGAGGCGAATGATGCGTGGATTGATACAGGACGTAGACGGCATGAGGATGAGTCTTTTGCCATCTTGCTTCGTTCGCTCTACCTGCCAGCCTGATACTGTGCCATTCCTTCCTCTGGTGCTCCCATCCCAGCCCTCACCAGGCCATGCCTGTAGCCGCCGTAGAGCCCAAAAATCAATGCGTGAGTATCCACCCAGGTGGTCCTCAATCCAACCAAAACGCCGCTCGTACAATGCATTGCTTCGTTCTCATCCACTTTTCTTCCACGCTCTCATTCCCGCGACTCTGAAGAACCTCTCGCCTCGCACGTGCCGCCCGGACCCTTGACCCGCAATGCAGGGCTTCTACCGCTTTGCTCCTATGCTCCCTTCCTCGTGATCGAAACGCCCAAAACGCCCTGTACAGATTCTGTGCCCATCCCGTTGGTCTGATGTATCTGTGGTTTCTTGGCTTCCCTCTTCGGCCTTTGCCTCGCTTTTCAGCCTGCTCCGACGAGGCCATGTCCATGCTCAAGACAGGCCGAACAGCGTGTTCATCGGTCTCCATTTCATTGGAAAACCGCCTGCTCTTTCCAACCGAATCCTGAGACCACTGTCGTCGAGTCGGCCATTTAGGACAGCTCATTTGAACCTGGATCGTCACCGTCGGCTCCTGTGTAGCCGATCTCTTGGCCCATCATTCCGTGTCGTGACCATCAAACCCACGCATTGCGATCACCGCCTTGAATGGTCAAAAGCCTTGCCTCCCGCCTTGACACTTTCTTTTTGTGTCCTCCCGGGACGATTTATCGAGCTTCCCTCGCCATTCGCATATCCATTCGTGTCTCCAAATGACGTTCGCTTGTACCCAGACCCACTCGTATCCTCATCGCTATCGTCTGCCAGCTCTTTCAGATTGTGTGCTTCCAGATCATACATCGTCTCATCAGTCCCGTTCAGCCCTTGTGATCGATCGACGACCGGACTTCTCAAGCTCCAACTTTGACTTCGCCTGTGCTCACCACTCCGCCGTGACTGCATCGAGAATCGCGTTTGCAATCCCGCCAGGCCATCCGTGGGAATGCCGTCGACTTCGTGATACGTGCCGCGGTGGTCGGTCGAATTGATTCCCATGTTGTTGCCATCCGGGTCTTCGCGGGAGAGATTGAGCAGGTAGACGCCAGTAAAGATCGTGAGGAAGCCGCAGAGGAGGGAAATGGTGTTGATCGGGTCGGTTGTGTTGAAGCCGCGGAAAAGGATGAACGAGGCAACGAGTGTGAAGGTCGTGAACGTTACGTAGTAAAGAGGGTTGACGCTGCGAGGAATTGTTAGGATGTGGATGTGATCCGGGTGACGACAGAACTTACATGTTGGTGTTGAATTGACTCAGCGCTTTGTTGAAGTAATTCATCTGCGTGAGGATGCAGACCACGACCACAACGGCAAAGACATAGGTCGATGGATGCGAGAATTGGTTGTTGCCTCCAAGGGTGAGCTTGAGCGCAATGCCAAATCCCTTGATCGCCATGATCGAAATGGATCCCACAGTCGAGCAAATGCTGATGTAGATCATTGGGTTCTTCTTCCCATATATCGGCGCGATTTTGTAGATCATGACCAGAGCGAAGATCGTGACCAGGGCCACATATGTGAGAAATCCTATGCCACTTGTCAATCCTGCTGTTCATCCCTCCCTCGATCGCATCGTGTTCTTACCCAGCTTGAGCGCATGATCCAACAGCTCATCGATATTCTTCAATTCCTCGTCCGGCGGCGCATGCAACACAATGACCACACTCCCAATCAAGCATATCGCACAGCCGACTCTTCCCAATACTCCCAGCTTCTCGCCCAAAAAGTAACTCCCCAGCACCGCTCCAATCAACACACTCAACGCGCCCAAGGGCGTAACCAGAATCGCCGGCGCGAAAGCATACGCCGAGAAGTTACACACTTCGCCGATGACCATGGTCACGATTCCCGCCCACCAGATCGGGTTGCGCAGGTATGCGAATCCATCTCCTTCGAAGCCATGTCTTTCTGCGGCGAGGTTGAGACCCTTTTTCGTGATCACAAAGGATGCGCCGATTCCCAATGTGCTGCAGATGGCCAGGGAAAGGCCGATGTATTTGTCTTCTACCATGCTGTCAAGGACCAGGGGAGGGTGTGTGCGCCGCGCGCGGGGAGAGGTGGTGCGGACAGCCCCTCCGTGGGTGGTTTCGTCTCGAGATCGGGTTGGGGCAGATGCGAACAGCGGCGGTGTATACGATGATCGAATTCGGCGAGCCAAGGCGATGATCTGAGTCGCGCTCGTGGTGTATCGGTGTATGTAGTTGAGAGGAAAAGAATAAAGCGAAGCGGACTGTCAGGTACCGTCTTGTGTCCTCTCCGTCTTTCGTCTGAAGAAGGGTCCTCTTTTTGGCTGGAAGTGAGACTCGACACGAGGACCCGAGGGGGATGGATCTCCCCTTCCGGCGAGCCGCGCGCCGTGCTCCTGTATAAGGTACGAGGTCGAGGTATTGACGTGAGGTGTCCTTTGATGAGCGTCGCAATAATGGGTCGTGCTGGGTGATGTTTAGTTGGGGAACTCTAACGACTCGATGGATTCGTATGCCCTTGTCCGCTCTAGAACTTTGAAGGTGGATCTATAAAGAGCCGCGCGCCCTACTAGAATTAGATTCCGATGGATTGCGCCACTAGTGCTGTCAGCGAGGTGAACGTTCGCGGAGCAGTCAACGTGGAGGTGACTTTGAACATGTCTTGAATGGAACGAATATTCGAGGGAGCGGGAACATTTCGTTGATAGCCTTCGTTTCCCACTGTGCGAGTTCTATCTACATTCGACCCATTGTCATACATCATAATTCATTCCTCTTGAAGTCCATTCTACGCTTGAACGCTCATCTACAAACCCCAAAAATTCCCTCCAATCCACCTAGTCATCGTAAAGATCCATCTCTGCGCCATCGCCATTCAGCTCCTCCACCGCGTCTTCCTCGTCCCACATCTCGTCCTCATCGTCCTCCATGTCGCTCTCGCCATGATTCGGAAGCACAACAATATGTCCGTCTTCTAGCACAACCTGCGCCGTCTCGCCGTCTCGGACGGAACCGCGAAGGATGAGCACAGCCAGCCGATTGAGCACTTCCTTCTCGATGAGTCGGGCGAGTGGCCGAGCACCATAGGCTGGTGAGTAGCCCGCTGCGCCGAGGTAGTCTTTGACTTCCTCTGTGAGCTCGATCCTGACGTTGCGTCCGTTGCCACTGAGACGCTTCTGGATCTCGTCCAGGCGGACTTCGACGATCTTGCGAATTTCCTTCCTGCTGAGACGGTTGAAGATGACGGTGCTGGAGATGCGGTTGAGGAACTCGGGCAGGAAGTAGTTGCGCAGCGCGGTCATGACCAGTTCGCGTGTCGTTGGGTCGATGCGGCCGTCTTGGGCATTGGGTCGGGATAGGTACTCGGCGCCCAAATTGGAGGTCATGACCACGATGCAGTTCTTTGCGTCGATGATGCGACCTTGACCGTCGGTGATGCGTCCGTCATCCATGAGTTGGAGAAGGACGGTGAGTACTTCCTTGGCTGCTTTCTCGACCTCGTCGAATAGGAGGATACTGAAGGGTCTACGACGAAGTGCTTCGGTCAATTGGCCTCCAGCATCGTGGCCGACATAGCCAGGTGGTGCACCAATCATCCGCGAGAGCGAGTGGCGCTCCTGGTATTCCGACATGTCGAATCGGATCAACGACTTGGGATCGTCGAAGAGGAATTCGGCAAGCGCTTTGGTGAGGAGCGTCTTACCAGTTCCAGATGGTCCGCAGAACAGGAATGATGGTGGCTGTCCTGGGTTCGCGAGTCCGGATCGCTGCAGTCGAATGGCGTTGGCGACTGAGGTCACAGCCTCCTTCTGTCCAACGACCTGCGCGCCGAGAACTTTCTCCATCTGCAGAAGCTTATCCTTCTCCGTCGTCTTGAGCCGAGTGACTGGAATGCCAGTCCAACGTGCGACAATCTCATTAATCTGGTCGGGTCCAACGGCATCCGTCACGAGGGTCTGGTCGTCGTTGTTCCCAGCGCGAAGAGCCGCCTCTCGCTCATTTCTGATCTTTTCCTCCTCCAGCTCCTTGATGCGGACCTCAACATCGGGAATGGCGTAGTACTTGAGATCCGAAGCTGTCTGCAGATCTCTAGTACGCTCAGCCTCTTCTTGCTTGTTGCGCAACTGATCGAGCTTGATCTTCTGGTCTTGGATCTCCTTGGATCGAGACTTTTCACTCTCGTAGCTCTCGCGTAGAGGTTTCAACTCTTCCTCGATGTTTGCCTTCTCGGCACGGGCTTCTCGCAAACGAGCCTGAGATGCATCGTCCTTTTCGCGGTCCAAAGCGTGAATTTCAATCTCAAGCTGGCGCAGTTTACGCTCCATGTTGTCGAGAATTTCGGGCTGTGATTCGCGCTCCACACGGACTGCTGCAGCGGCTTCGTCGACCAGATCGACAGCGGAATCAGGCAGGCGTCTCTGGGTGAGGTATCGCGCGGCGAGTGTTGCCGCAGCAATAATCGCACCGTCAAGGATGGTCACTCCGTGATGGACTTCGTACTTCTCTTTCAGTCCTCGCAGGATGGAAATCGTCTCCGCGATGGAGGGCTCCTTGACCAAGACCTGTTGGAAACGTCGCTCGAATGCCTGGTCCTTCTCGATGTACTTCCTGTATTCGGCGAGCGTTGTGGCGCCAATGCAGTGAAGCTGGCCTCGAGCGAGCATTGGCTTCAGCAAGTTGGCTGCGTCCATGCCGCCCTCGCCGGAGCTACCTGCACCCATCAGAAGATGAATCTCATCCACAAAGAGTACAATCATCTCCTTGCTGTCTTCGATCTCCTTCAAGACGCCCTTCATCCGCTCTTCGAACTCTCCACGGTATTTCGAACCAGCGACCAGTGAGCCCACGTCGAGTGATAGCAGCTTGCATGCAGCAAGAGACTGCGGTACATCGGCATCGACAATTCGCCGTGCCAAACCTTCCACAACCGTGGTCTTTCCGACACCAGGCTCACCGATCAAGACTGGGTTGTTCTTCGTGCGTCTCGACAAGATTCGAACGACACGTCTAATCTCTTCTTCTCGACCAATGACCGGATCGATTTTGCCTTCTCTTGCCATGGCCGTCATATCGATTGTGAACTTCTTCAGATTCTCATTCTCCTGCTCCGCGTCCGCCGTCTTGCTGTCCACCCTCTTCGTTCCTCGAATGGCTTGAACAGCAGAGTCGATCACTTTCGCGTTGGGCACGTTTGCTTCTGCGAGGCATTTTTGAATCGTGCTATCCTGCACCATACATTGTATGAGGTGGTCGACGGCGATGTAGCTATCCTTTTGTGATTTGGACAGGTCGTTCGCGGCTCGGAGGATCTTGGTGAATGCTGGAGAAACGCTGACATTCTCGGGTGGTGGGTCTTGCGACGGTGTGCGGACGAGGACTCGGTTGAGTGCTCTCTCCAATGTTTGCGGGTCGCCGTGTGCTCGCTCGACTACTTGTCGGAATAGTGATGCTGAGCTACCAGCGTGTGAAGCATGTGCAGAGTTGTTTTGTTGGTCTTTCGACTGATCGGGTAAGGGATCGATGAGTGCTACTGCCAGGTGGATTGGCAGCATCTGTGAGTGTGCATGTTGTGTTGCGATATCCTGTGCGTCGGACAACGCTTGCGTCGCCTTGTCTGTGAAGCTCATGTTGCCGGCCATGCTTGCGGTATTGTTTGGAGCTCGTGTGAGCGCTTCGGCAAGTCGTTAGAGAGCGATGCTCGTTCGTATCGTCGTCGTCGTCGTGTGCTGTGTCGTCTGTGAGAGCCAAGCAGGAAATGCCCCGTTTTCCCGGCCTGTTAATATAGTCGCAGAGTCCAAAACCTGGAACATGCGCGCAGCGTCTAGCATCGACTCGAACGAAGCTTCGAGAGATGCGGCGGGATGACGGTTGATCCCTGCTCCGGACCGCTCCGGCGGGGAAGCGTTGATGCCTAAGGTAGGTTAGGTTTCAGCTGAAAGTGCGCTATCTCAGCCACGAGAATGAAGTGAGTGAGTGAACGACCTCTACTTGGTGTGGACAAGCTCAGCAGAATGAAACGGCGCCAAACAATTTACTTCGTACTACGCAATTGCCAACATCCAGTGTTTCAGCGAGTCTGGTAGCACTCTCATCACCCTGCATCAAACTGTGAGACGCCATGCATCTAGAATGTCTTCTTCGCTACTCAATATCGAGGCCTCGCCGTGTCGTGTACAAGCGTCGCATGTGCTGTCCAACAGTACCTCCTCTAGCGCCTGTTCATCACCAGAGCATATCGCTCCATCGTAGATTGCCACTCCTTGCTCATGCCCTTCCCAAGTCTCCCTCCCACATTCGAACCACTTCAACGTCTCGCTGGATTAGAAGCCTTGCTAATCTCACTCCAAGCCGCCTCAAATCCCCTCTTGACTTCCTTATAGCTCGTGATAAAGATACTCTGCTCGTCCCGACTGACAAGCTGGAACTTCTCATCGATCCCAGCGTCGAGTTTGTTCAGGCAGGTGATGATATGGCCCAAGTCGAGGACCGGACGACCTTCGTGGTCGACCTGATGGAATACATAATCTCGGAAGAGCTTCAGATAGTAGCGCTCACCAGTCTCTGACCATGCTGCGGACGGCTGGTTTATGAGAGCTGGATTGGACGACGCTGTCGGTGTGCTCGTAGTGTCTGGCCTCTCCAGAATCACATTCAGCTTGGTGAGGAGTCGTACGAGGCGGCCGTTCTCAAGCTCCTGCATCAGATTGGACGTGATGTCGTCTTCTTGGTGGAGAGCGCTGTCCAATGTCGAGACCACCTTGTCTGCGATGCTAGTGAGGAGAGAGTTGATGTTGTACTCTGTGGAATGTGCAGTTGTTTTCTCGGCCGGCTTGCCTTCTTGTGATATCGGAGGCGGTACCAGAAGCCACGCGATACATGACCGGAGCCTTTCGCTGTATGACCGACTGACGAGCTCCAGTGCCTTTGGCAAATTTTGATGCGCACTCATGTTCCGTGTGGCGATGCCCAGAACCAGACGACCCAGATCCCGTAGATCTGCTCGTTGCAGCTCGTGCAGTGGTCGCTTTTGTTCATGCTGGACAATGTCAAAAATACCACAGCCATTGATGCGCAGACGATTTTTGGATGTGACGAGCACTTTGCTGCCCACGACCGTCTGGGCTGCAAGACCTCCTTCGTGGATGGTCTTTAGAGCGCTCGAAAGCTGCACGATGTGGCCCCACAGTTCATTCTCCGGTGTGATCTGGCCACCGGGTCGGTGCGGATGTCGGCCAACTGCAAAGTGCTTCTCCGCCAGCGTCTGCGATCGAGGGTGATAGTCCGTCACAATTATCAACGAGCTGTCCCCAAACCATCTTCCTGTGAAGGCATCGTGAATCTGCACCAGGCTTGCGTTGTGGATGCGCTTCCAAGAATTGACGGTTCGAATAGAAGCTTCGCTCGAAAGTCTGAATCCCTCGATACGTCGGAGTGCGTAGGTGTGCCCGTCTTTGCTGGATGTAGCTTTGTATATCCAGCTCGGATAGCCAAATGTAGTTGGCCCTTTCGCGCTATTCGTGTCGAGCGCAACGAGGGAGTGGAAGTGCTCGATCGTATGCGGCAAAGTGCTGTTCGCAAACGTCTGCAGTGTCGCCTCCGATGCTCGTTGGAGCTCTTCCCTGAGATCGTCGGGGATGAAGAAATCCGCTGTACTCCGCTGGTATGTCGCGAGGTTCTCTCGCCGAGGGCCGACAGAAGCATATAGATGGTAGTTCAGGGGATGCTTGAAGCTTGAGGCGTCCTGAAAGAAAGCCTGGCCGCCCACTGCGCCTCCCTGCTGAGAATATGGATTGACATGTGCCTGCGTGCCGTCCAGACCAGAAAGGCCTTGTTGAGCTAGAAATGGATCGCTGTAGGGATTAATCTGCTGTTGAATCGCCACAGATGCAGGCTCGAGCTGTGACTGGATTTTAGAGGCTGGACGCGATCTACACATGCTGGCTAACCTACCTGCGGAGACGCCAGGAAGGATTGCCCGGGCACGAATTCTTGAAACTGTGCCGCTGGTTGGAGTCCTTGCGAGGGAACAAACTCATTGGAGGGCTCTTTGGAGTGTGAATATGGTGCCGGGGTCACGGTACCTTGCAGGTCATCAGCATTGACGTGCTTCTCTTTGGTTCTGGGGTTCTCACCTGAGCCGCGCGGTGTGAACGTTGCAGCGATCGCCGCTTTCGGGGACATCAGAACAGCTTTTGCCGCTTGTACATTCGGAGATTTTGGAGTGAACGCCGGAGATTCGACGTTCAGAGATTTTTTGAGCCTGGCAATTTAGCATGAGTTGTGTCGGCATCGACGGAAGAGCACGAAGACTCACGCGCTCAGACCGTTTGGAGGCATTGAGGTGAAGTCGTGGTTGTAATGGCATGTACCTACGCATTCATCAGCTTCACTCACATTCGAACTGCGATCAAAATGATTGACCTTCTTGAAATTTTCTGCATTGCGGTCCGTTGCGGCATAGGACAGTGCCCATTGGAGGCCGGTTTTCAACACGAACGGGTCTTCTAGCATCTCCAGCCGGGCTTCGGAATGGCACACTTGCCATATCATTCCTCGCATGCGAAGGGCTAGCGGACAATCTCTGATCGAAGGCGTCTGCTGGCAAGTCCCAGTGCAGAATGCTCGAGCAGAATTTGGCCCCAGCTGAATGCGATCTGTGAGAACGAGAGCCAGCGGTGGGTAAGTCAGTTCCCGTCTCGATATCATGCAACGACAATGAAGCAATATGGCGGCATGGGTTGAGTGGAACACTGTTGTCCGCGACGCTCAATTCCTCAAAGTCCGGCGGCCAGATCGCCGAGGTTGTTTCAAGCAGTTCGCGGGCTTCCAAAATTGGAGAGTCGCAGTGTGACGCCTCGTGGTCTGGTCGAAAGTCTGCCGCTTCCAGTGGTATATCAGAGTACAGCGAGCAACCTGAAGTCTCCGATCCACCATCCGGATGAAGAGAATGTCGAGAAGGAAACGGGAGATCACTGGTCTGCCGCGCAGGCGTACTGTCCGATTTGGTCAGCCCATATCCATGGCCCATGTCTTCTGAAACGTCGAAGCACGTCCATGTCTTGTCCCGCAACCCCATTATCCCATCGCGAAGGTGTGGTGTGGTTGTTCGTGCATTGCATCGTTCCGTACCTGTGAGAGAGACTAAGATATCAACCAGGGAAGCACTCACTCGATACTTCGTAGCGGACCAGGAGCAGTTGCCTTCTTTCTCACTGCAGTCCAGTGCTAGCCCAACAGAAGATCCAGATATTGCGATCCGGCTGGCTCATCCATCCTGGAGTTGGCGATCAATGCAGATGTATATGCAAGAAGCCGAGAGGAGGCAGCGAATGGAAGAAGGTAAGATGTGATCGAGCAATGGTTGCGAACGCGGGTCCCAGCATCAGAGGTCACTGGCGATGCACGCTCGGACCGCTTTCAGCCACAGGGCTGTTCGACCTCCGAGCTTCAACGTCACTAACTCCGACTTGTCCGAGCCATCTGTCTCAAAAGCACCATCTTTCGCGTTTCGCGTCCTGGCCAAGTCGTCTCAATTACACTCCATTGCGAATCACCTCGACGATGGCTGCGGTCCCCACGGACATCTCTGCGCTCACCGAGGAGCAGCAGATCGCCTTGCAACAGTTTACATCGGTAACAGACCAGAACCTCGAATCGGCCATTCCACTCCTACAGCGCTGTCAGTGGAATGCACAAATAGCCATCACCCGCTTCTTCGACGGCGACTCCGAAACGATCGATCCAGTCGCAGAAGCCGCTCGCGCAGCTCCACCACCTCCGCAGAATGTACGAAGAACGGAGGCTCTTATCGATGGCATACCGACGAGGTCCGGCGCTCGAAGAGCAGGACTCGAGCCTGCTCCAAGAGTTGTGCCCACGCCAGAGAACCAGATGACACAGTCGATGCCTTTCCCATTCTCAATACTTTTCCTCCCTGTCAACATCAGCTATATGATCTTCTCGAAGCTATTTGGAGCTGTTGGCTACGTCTTTCCTATCATACCACGGCTGCTTGCGCGATTCTGGTCAGGAAGAGCTTCACAGCCGTCTCGCGATAGCAGACGAAGGCCACTGGCTCCGAGGGACACGGCGGCCCGTTTTATCCGCGAGTTTGAGGAGCAATATGGCGTGACAGATGGAACACTACCATTCTTCGAGGGTGGCTATGCCCAAGCATTTGATGTTGCTAAGCGCGACTTGAAGTGGCTGCTTGTGGTCCTCGTCTCGCCCGAACACGACGATACAGCAGGTTTCTGCCGAGAGACACTTCTTTCGCCAGAGTTCACCACTTTTGTCAAGAACGACAGCAATAATATCCTCCTGTGGGCGGGCACAGTGCAAGACGCGGAAGCATACCAAGTCAGCACAGCACTAAACGTCACACGCTTCCCATACGTTGCTCTGATCGTTCACACACCATCAGTGTCTTCGACAGCCATGTCAAAGATCGAGACATCAACCGGACCCATCACGCCGCAGGATCTCATATCCCAGCTGCAAGCAGCGATGCAGAAGCAGAGTCAAGAGTTGGACAGAGTAAGGAGGCAACGACAAGAGCAGGAAGCTACACGAAACTTACGGCAGGAGCAAGAAAGTGCATACGAGCGGTCACTCGCTCAGGACAGAGAGAAGGCAAGACGCAGGAAAGAGGAAGAAGCAGCTAAGGAGAAAGCCGAAAGGGAAGAACGTGAGCGATCAGAACGAAAGGCAAACGATGCGCGACAACTTGCTCAATGGCGAAAGTGGAGGGCGCAGAGCATACCACCGGAACCAGGTGCGGACGTAAAGGATGCCGTGCGCATGAGTCTGAGAATGCCGTCCGGCGAACGAGTGATACGGAAGTTCCGAGCGGACACAGATTTGGAGGAATTGTATGCCTTTGTGGAATGCTACGATATCCTGGAGGAGACGAATGAGAAGGAGGTTCCGGAGCCGGTCAACTACGATCATGCTTACAAGTTCCGGCTGGTGTCGCCCATGCCACGAGAGGTGTATGATCTGGACAAGCAAGGCAGCATTCGGGATAGAATTGGCAGGAGTGGTAATTTGATAGTGGAGAAGATTGTGGGGGACGATGATTCCGAGGAGGAGGAGGAGGAATCATAGTTTCGGGTGTACGATGAGCATTGCATAGCGACCTTGGGGAATGACTACTCGAGAGCCCTTTCAAGCAATGGCCTCGAATTGATGTCGATGTGCTGGTAATCTACCGCTGCGTGCTGTCTCGTCTTCCAGCGAATTTAGTTGCGCGTGCTTCATGTCCTGCTCAACTACCTGTACGCCTGTTATCATGTTCAGCTAAGTTACGTGTACGCCTACTAGCATGTCCTGCTACTGTAGCTGTACGCCTATTGGCATGCCCTGCCAAGTTATGTTTACCCGTTCTGCCAAGTTACCTGTTCCTGTCCTGCTATCGTTACAGCACGCTTGTTAGCACGTCCTGCTTTCCTATCTGTACGCCTGTTAGCATGTCCTGCTGTCTTACATGTGCGACTACTAGCATGCCCTGCTAAGTTGGTGGCGCTCCATTCTGCTAACTTATCTGTACCGTCCTGCTACCGTATATGGATCGTTAATAAACTGCCATGCTATCTTACACCTCCGCTATTGGTATGTTCCGCCAAGCTATCAGGATGTCCAAAAGTTGCATGGTCAAGGCTTGTTGGCCGTGGTTGACGGGCCAGCAGATGTGGTCGATCGAGTCTGAAGCTGTGCAGGCCTCTTCCTCGTAGCTCACGTGCAACAAGATGTCACGTTGCTATTCTGCGTGTGGTGTGTTCCATCACCCTTTTTTTTGTGTTATCTCTAACATAGTTCAACGTGTTGAATGTTGCGCGCTGGGAAGGACGCCTCTGCTCCTGAAGAAATTTGAGGGCGGGTTGAATGGTACTTTGTCTTCGTTGTGTTTCGGCCAAAGACAACTCTGTCTGAGGATACATCATACCTTACTCTTGGAGGTCGTGGTCCTTCTAGAATGCCCATAGTGCGGAGATGATTTTGAATCCTTGCAGGTCGTTCAAGGGCAGCTGGTGAAACCTCAGAGACAAGCAGAAGTAACGAGCAGCGTCAATTCTTGAGCACTTCAGCCTGAATCTCGCGGATTCCTGTGCAGAGGGACAGAATGCCCGATCAGTAATAAGACTGGAATTTTGGTAGTAATAAGAGAAACGGCCATCTGGGCGGTAAGGTGGTCGAAGTTGATGAAGTGTTCTGAAGATGCTCCACCCGCTAGTGTTACCGTAGTTCGCCATCACCGTTCCGAGACCGAGCACTCAGCACACTCATCCATGAATGATCATCCCGTCCTCTCGCTCACAGCGACAGTGCCGTGACTGCCTTCTTCACACACATCACTCCCACCCAGCCGCCAATTTCGAAAGCATCGTGGCTTGGGTTCCTACGACAGTGTGATTGACAGCGAGACAAACGCCGATCGAGTCTCGGCAAGCGTTCTTCACCACTTCACTCATAGCAGCTGTTACGAATCCTCACCCTCCCATTTTACGCCTGCAGCATACACCGACCACCACCAAACGCACCTTCAATAATCACCCGCGAAGCAGCTGACCGCCCTTCACCACCTCAGCGCCGCTCAGTGGGAGCACCCGTTCCGCCCAGCGGATTGGAGGAGCTCGAACTTCACCAACGACCGCAGCCGCTCCCATACGCTGCCTTCCGATCATTCCCCTCACATCAACCTCAGCGGATCGGTCCATGACTGATTGACCCGTCGGAAAAGTCATGTCAACAATTGACACTCTGACCCAGTCGGTACCGCCTCACCAGCATCTCGATCACCGCCACAGAGACCGCTACTTGCCTCCGCCCCGCCCGTCGAGTAACTTGAGCAACGGCTACAATCAGAACAATCTCCCGAGCATACCTCCACGACCATCGAGCAATCTCTCAACTCGTCACCTACCGCCTCCACCTCGGCCGGAGAGTGGGATGAGCAACGGGGCGTACTCGCACGCTCAGAGTCATTCCTACGGTGCGAGCGAATACCAATACGCACACAATTTGGCTCATGAAGAGCTGAGACGCACCGAGAGTCGATCAAGCCAGCATCACAGCCGTCAATTACCGCATCCTCATTTGCAACAACCGATGCAAGCTTCATCGTCATCACGTGCGCCGCCTGCTCCTGTGGACCTGCCCAAGGCGCAGTACGATGATCATAAGAGAAGCCGAAGTTCAGACAGAGGGCGGAAGCGTAGGGCGAAGTCACCCGTCGACTGGGTAGCGTTCTTTGGCGGAAAGCCGCCGACCGAGATAATCGAAATTCACGACGACGACAGTCCCGCACCACCTGCGACTGTACAACGACTTCCTCCACCCACGAACAACGACATGTCACGCACACAGCATGTCGGTAAGAAGAGAAGAGTTGATGGAGGCAGTGGTGAAGCTGCCGGATACAGTACCACCAACACGCCGTACTCTTACGCCAATGGACAATCCACAGAAAGCCTGCAAGCGCCTACCACGGCTTCGACTTCACTCGGCTCACAGGTCAGCAATGACTACAGGGCGGAGCTTGACACCTCTCTCCAGACTGGGCAGAAGAGGAAGCGCACGACGAGAACGTCCGATGCTGCGCAAAAGAAGCAGGAAACTGAGCGCGCAGGCCCAAAGGGCTACCTCGCCGAGTATGGCGAGTATCTTCCTCCAGTGAAATTGAGCAAGAAGCAGAAGGATGTTGCGGTGCCGGCCATTCACGATGTGAGAATACTCCTACCTGGAATCTGTACTGAAATAGCTTCATGACTGACTCGTCCCCGTAGCGCCATGCGCCAAAGGAGAAGATTGACGATGAGGACGGCCACTATATCGTCCATGAGAACAGCCGCCTCGGCGAGAAGTACAACCTTCTGAACCTGCTCGGGCAAGGCACATTTGGCAAGGTTGTCCGAGCCATCGACATTCGCAGTCGGAAGGAAGTGGCTGTCAAGATCATTCGCGCAGTGCCAAAGGTAAATCACCCGATACCACGGCCAAAGCCATCACAACTGACACATCAATCAGTATCGCGATGCTAGTCGCATCGAATTACGAGTACTCAAGACATTGCGCGAGGCCGACGAACACAACCGCAACCGCTGCATCCAATTGCGCGACTGCTTCGATTGGCGAGGCCACATCTGCATTGTCACACCTCTGCTCGGGCTCTCAGTTTTTGACTTCCTGAAGGGTGGCGGCTTCGTGCCATTCCCAGGCTCACACATTCAAGCATTTGCTCGACAACTACTTGGATCCATTGCGTTCCTGCACGACCTGAACCTCATTCACACCGACCTCAAACCGGAAAACATCCTTCTCATCAACCACACATATCAGACCTTCACCTACAACCGCAACATCCCATCTTCAAGCACCTTGACGACACGCTCAGCGAAGTTCAGGAGGGTGCTTCTTAGCCCGCAGATAAATCTGATCGATTTTGGAAGCGCAACTTTCGACGACGAATACCATAGCTCTGTGGTCAGCACTCGACACTACCGCGCGCCGGAGATCATCTTGGGAATTGGTAAGCCACCGGATCACTACTTGGATCACTTAGCATTAGACTGACAACTTCACTCTAGGATGGTCACACCCGATTGACTTATGGTCACTTGGGTGTATTCTCGTCGAGTGTTGGACAGGTGACGCACTTTTCCAGACGCACGATTGCTGCGAGCATCTTGGCATGATGGAGGTCAGTGTCTCATCCACTCATAGTTCCCAGCAACACCACTGACGTTAGAACAGGCCGTGACCGGAAACGCCATCGACAAATCCATCATCCGGGAAGTCCAGAAATCGTCAAAACGCGGAGACCGAAACTCTGCAGCCCGATTCTTCAAGAATGGACATCTGCAGTATCCCATGCCAGACACTCCTCGCCAGTCTAGAAAATTCGTGAGGGGCATGAAACGGTTGGAGGACATCATCCCGCAGACCAACAACTTTAACCGACTTTTCTTGGACTTGCTGCGCCGTATCTTTGTATACGATCCCAAAAAGCGCATCACGGCGCGCGAGGCTCTCAAGCATCCATGGTTCGACGAGCTGGTTGAAGATGATGGAACCGAGGCGACACGCATTCGAGTGGAAAGGGAGCGCCTTGCGGAGCAGGCAGAACGCGGCGACCGAGGACGTGCCCGGTAGAGGATAGGAGGAAGATGGCCTCGACATTTGTGCTTTGAATTCAATGGAGTTCAGACATTGCTGCAGAGAGAGAAAATCATGCATGGGATCAGGGCATTTGGAAGCGAGAGACCACGACCACGACGTTTCATGAAGCTGTTTTCAAGGCGAGGAACCGCCATAGAGCGGTGGGCTCGATTCAACGCCTGGGCGGGAACAGCTAGCTCTGACATGAGCAGGGGAGGCGTTTATGATGTGGTGGGTTCTTATTGTCGAGTATCTTAGAGGCGTTTGTGGTAACGACTTTGCATAGCGTCGTCAGCCAAATGTGAAAAGTTCACGACCAACATGCGCTTGCATCCTCACAATCAGTATTCCTCATCTTCTCGTGGGTCGTTCATATGTGAGCCTTGGCGCCGGACACCGGACTCAAGTCCGTCTTGAAGGAGGCCCCACATCCAGACAGTTCACTTCGCTCTCAAGTGGATCTTTCCAATCCTCATACAACACCTTCGCCAACTTATTGAGCAGCGTTGAGAACCTTCCTTCGATAACCGGTCAATCGCCAACATGTCAAACCCACGCATCGAAGAAGTCTCAGATGACGAGAGCATCGGCGACCCAGAAGAGATGGACCTGGAGGAGTTCGACTTCGCAAAACCACAGAAAGGAGGACTGCAGCCGAAGAGAGGAGCTACCGCCAGCTCAGACGACGAAGATGACATGATGCAGGAGATCATGTCAAAATCGCTACAGCCAGGAAACACAGGCTCAACACAAGTCCCACAAATGCCACGGATGAACGACAAGGAACGCGAACGATACCATGCCGAACAGATCGAGAAGAGCAAACCTTACCAATGCCTCTACCCTGTATACTTCGACAGCACACGCAGCCGGGATCAAGGTCGACGAGTGAGCAAGGAGGACGCTGTGCCAAACCCACTGGCAAGAGAGATTGTGGATGCGCTGTCACAGATTGGAGCTCAGAACGGTGTTGCGCTGCAAATTGTATTTGAGCCGACGAAGACACATCCCAAAGACTGGGCAAATCCGGGACGAGTGAAGGTGTTGATCAAGAAGGACGGCAAGCCTATCAGCGCGAAGATACAGAACAGTAAGTGGCAATTGGCAACGCTGGACGAAGCGCAGGCGACACGAACCTAAGGGCCCAGACTGACCCTCACCACAGAACACCACCTCTATAAGATGATCGCAAAATACCTCAAAGCACACCCGACCACCGCTGAAACTCCCAAACGTCTCCAAATACAAGGCCTGCCCACACCTAAGGAAGCCATTCCAGCGCCCGTCGTCCCGCGAGGCTTCAAGATTGGCACGATCCTACCTTTGCACTCCCCAGCGCTGTCCGGCGGCGGAGTCTCGGACAACATGTTTAAAGACATGATGTCGGACTTGGGCGGGCAGCTGCCGCCAGGTATGGCGGGGATGATGGGTGGTGACGCCAGTGCTAGTGGGTCGCAACCGCAGAAGAAGGTCAAGGCTCCGAAGAAACGATAGATGAAGTGCAGAGTGCCGAATCATCTTTGAGGCTCCGCTCCTGAGCTGTTGCTGGACCGTCTGCTGCTGCACGTGGGCGCCGTGCAGAGGCTACGCATCACCCCGCAGACGCTCGTCGAATGCTCGACACGAGCTGGCAGAATTACTGCGCCGACGGACCTAGCGTGAAGGTATGAGACCTTGCGTTCAGATTTGGACAGCAAGGCCCACCGCGTCTGCAAGAGTCGCTAATTTCGTACGTACCATCGAGCCGGCAACGAGCATTTCGACTTGGCGCGCTTTCGGCATATGCGGAGCGGGACTGTCATCAACGATGTTCAATAGCCTCTCGGCAAGAACCTCTATCAAGGTCGCGGGGAATACAAGCATGCTTGTACCGATGCTGGAGGCTCACAGGTATTCTGGCCTGGGGCCGATTGCGGTGTACATATAAAGCTTCGCACTATCCGTCCGTCATGGTACAGCGGAATTTGAAGACAGAACGCTTGCGGCAAATGCGCAAGATGTTCACTACCAGCACCATCGATTCGAATGCATCGTGTATCAGTCCACATATTTCCACCTGCTGCCACGATTCTTCGTTTATAAGCTAATTGTGTCCGTTGATACTATCCGCGTCCCGCTCAGCCTCCATTTCAGAGAAGAAACGCTCAATGACAGTCACCGTCGTGTCCACAACCTGCCTTATCTCATCCGCCGTGATGTTGTACGCAGGTGCGAGGATGATGTGATCACCACTCTTGCCGTCTGCGCAGCCAGTACCCGGGTAGAGGCTGATGTTGTAAGGGCGTTGCATGCCTGAAGGGAACAAGTCAGCATTGAAAAGCAAGTCTCGAGGAAGATGTGGACGAACCAAGCTCATGAATCCCCATAGCGATGCCGACTGACGGCGCAAATGGCTCTTTGGTATCCTTTGACTTCACAAATTCGATGCCCCAGAACAGGCCACGGCCGCGGATATTGCCCACGAAAGGGTGGTTTTCAAGTCTCTTGTGTAGGAGTCGACTCAGGAAAGCCCCTTGTCCACGGACATTGGCCACCAAATCACTGTCGCGGATGATGCGTTGGACTTGCAATGCTGCGCGGCAGGCGAGTGGATGGCCTTGATAGGTCTGACCGTGACTGAAAGCGCCGG
Source organism: Zymoseptoria ardabiliae STIR04_1.1.2 (assembly GCA_000223765.2). Lineage (NCBI taxonomy): Eukaryota > Fungi > Ascomycota > Dothideomycetes > Mycosphaerellales > Mycosphaerellaceae > Zymoseptoria > Zymoseptoria ardabiliae. Next base: position 37,652 of record AFIV01000660.1, on the reverse strand, counting down.
TACCGTGGGAGAGAGCATTGACGACCCGCCTTTTTGGAATGTTAGCAGAGGTCGAATATGCTGAGAGAGTGTGTGGACTTACCTGTTGGCGAGCATCGCTGCGATCGGCATGTAGCCTCCACCGAGACCTTTGCCCATGGTCATGATGTCCGGCACCACGCCAATGAGAGGATCTTGCCACGCATGAAGAGGTTTGCGATACTTCTCCGACGGTTCCGGTCCCACACGACCAGTGCCTGACATGACTTCGTCGAAGATGAGCAGCGCACCATGGTTGTCGCATATTCTGCGAACAGCTTTGAAGTACCCAGGGGACGGCGGTACACAACCCAGCGCCGCGCCAACCACTGGCTCAGCGATGAATGCCGCAACGTTCTTCGACCCGACACGCTGGAACTCCAAGTCAAGCTCAGCTTCCAACTTGCGGATATACATGGTCTCGTTGGCTTCCGTCAGGTCATGCACAGCTCGATAAGCGTAGCATGGACTGACTCGGCTGGTGTTGATGCTCAAGATGGGTTCGAAAATCGCTCGGCGGGCGACATGACCCCCTGCAGCGAGAGCACCGAGGGTTGTGCCGTGATAGCTTTGATGGCGTGAGATGAAGTGTACGCGAGAAGGTTCCGGCGAGGCTTTCTCAAGGTGGTACTGTCTTGCTAGCTTGAGCGCTGCTTCCATGGCTTCGCTGCCGCTGCTGATGAAGAACGCTCGAGCCATCTCGGCATTAGTGCTGTCGATGAGGAGTTTTGCAAGGTCCTCCGCGGCGTGGGTTGCGTAGAACAACGAGTGACAGTATGACACTTGACTCATCTGCTCCATCAGAGCATCCTGAATGCTGTCACGATTCAGTTACACTGCACCATCAATGCTTTGTATGTATGATCTTACCGAACGTCTCCATGCCCTAAGCATGCGACAGCAGCTCCGCCACTGGCATCGAAGACTTCCTGCCCATTGCTGAGTGTCAGGTAGTGGCCTTTCGCTCCAACAACGTGCAGTGGGTCTGAATGGAGGGATCGGTGGAAAACCCGAGATTCGCTGGTCTTGGAAGAATCAAGGCTCTCTGCTTGAAGTTTCTTGTCGAATATATCGAGATGATTGCCATCGTTGACAACTATTGTCGACGAAGGAGCCATCAGGAAGAATTCGCTGTCAATGGAAGTCTGAGCGAGGCAAGATATGTAAGGCAGCAAGGTCCGAGCAAGAAGGGCTTTTGAGGGGAGACGTCTGCGAATGTGCAAGATCGAGATGGGCTCGTCGGTAGCTATATACTCACCAGTAGGCTTTATTATGTGGATCATACTCGTTTCGAGCTTGGCAATGCAGAGGGATAGAGGCTTGACCTCGGAGCACGCTGCCAAAGCATGGTCAGATGGGTCAGGCCACATGGCCAGGCGAGCAGATTGCATGCCGATGGAGACTGCCGCCGAGCGTTCATCGAAAGATCCCTCCATCCAAGCAGTCGGCAAGGTATTGGTCCATGGTCGGGGTGGCTCAAACGATGGCTCGAGGAAATGTTGGAACTGAGCTAGTCCCACTAGTGTGGAGTCTGTTTTGGCGATTCGGCTTCGGCATGCCGAATGCACGGCAGACCAGCCAAGCGTCGTATATGACGATGATCCTCGTTGATTGCTGTGTCGGGTCTTTCGCGTTGCGGTTGCTTCCTTGAACGCTGAAGTTCGAAGAACTTCATCCCATAACGCTCGGCAAATGCGGTACAATGCACAACGTGGTTGAAGTTGTGCTACAACGACGGTCGATTCGAGATTGTGGAAGCAATATGGCCACAGAGCCGGCGAAACACGCCGGGACCTTGTCCTGGACATCGGCTTCAAGTAAGGATTGGCAGTCGTAGGTACTTTCAATATGTAATGACGCAGTGCTTGAGCGTTCACATTGTGTTGCATATCGCCAGATCACACGATCGTGGCGTCGCGGAGAGGTGCGCTTAGTGGTGGCGGCACCGCCGTGGGCTAATGGACTGGTTGCACATTGGCTTGGAGATGATGTAGATCGGATCCAGGCCTTGCAAGTAGAGACCCTGACTGCCACAGAGGGCTGATGAAGCGGAGCTGAGTCCACCACTTCCTGCTGAGTTCAGTCAGGTGTGGCAGTGCCACTGGCATGGGCGTCGTGGTCATCCGTCACGTACGCAGTCCGCATTGCCGAGACGCTGCGTCGAGTATGGTCTGTTGATGTAGACAATTGGATGGCCATTCGGTAGCATAGCTGACGGTGGAGTGCCCTGTAAGCCTCTCTTGAGTGCTCGGCGTATCGGAACAAATGCTCGATGTTCCTACCGCAACTGATGATTTGGAATCCATCGAATCTCGTAGTGGTGCGTGCCGATCTGACGTTCTGTATAGAACGACGAGTACCTGCTGCCCTTCGAATGCATGCGGCTACTTCGGGGCTTGGTGGAGTGCAAATCCATGGTAGAATTCCAGGATCTGACCCTGGCAAGATAGCGGCAATGTAGCGTCAAAGGACTGGCCTTTCAGACTGAAAACCTCATATCAGCCCAGGAAGACTGCTCGGTGAACTTCTTGGTGGCTTCCTGCGTGACGGCTTGGATTTTCAGGCTGTCCATGCTGGTCTCGCCACGATCCGGAAAGTGGCTGCTGGCCGTCCATGACGCATAGTCGCTCTACAAGCAAGACTAGCTCATATTAGAACGCTGCAGGTGGCATTGACCAGCGCGAAGACCACAGGCTGAACCTGGTCGGCAAACTTGGGACAATGCAGCCCAGGATCGATCTCCCCGTTGAGCATGTAGGATGGTTCCACCGCTGGTCATCTACGTGCAGCTGTTCCTCGTTTGGGTGTCAGCGACTTTTCCAATATCGATCTGTGTACACTTGAAGAATCACAATTTGGCGCATCTCCGCGGACGGCGAAAGTAGATGGTCACATCCAGGGAAAGAAGGCGACGTCTGAAAGTGAGAAGGAATGGGAAGCGGTCAGATCTGCCGATCTGTGCCAAGTCGGCTTCGGAGCTTTGTCCGGGCCGGAACCCTCCGTGCCGAGCATGATTTTCTGCCCGAGCATTCGGCATGAAATCATCAAAGTCCATCGAAACGACGGGTCTCCGGGGCCTACCGTCAGCAAAACGAGGAATGCAGGTCATCTGAGGCAAGTTGGCACGGGTACAACCAGGGATGCTGTATCGAGACATCCAATCTGATCCTGATCCGGGAAAGAATGACCCCGTTACGGAGGACAACCTCTTCTGTATCTCCTCCGCCGCTAAAGAGGAGGAAGGTCTCAGGTCCCTGTACTCCTGCGTCCACGGATAGAATCGCCGTTTACTCCTGGAACGTCAATGGCATCGAGCCTTTGATTCGGCGGCCAATCACTTCTTTCCTCAAACCAGCCGGAGAGAAGCCATTAGGCCAGGCTCAATCTACAGGTCTTCGCGATGTCCTCCGCAAATACTCATGGCCAACAATGCTGCTCCTCCAGGAGGTTAAGATCAATCCAGAAGATAGATCTACGCAAGCTGCCGTGAAGAAAGCCGTGCAACCGAGCAACGGGTCCTCTCCAGAGGATCTATCATATGTTGTCGAGTTCTGCCTACCCTCCGATAAGCACAATGCACGTGGATTCGGCCGCAAGGTCTATGGAGTGTGCACCATCATTCGCGAGGACTTCTACTCCACGTATGTGGAGAGAGTGCGTCATGTTGACTGGGATGCTGAGGGCCGCTTTTTGGTCTGCGAGACGAGAGCAGTTGGCCTGCAGCCAAAATTGGCGTTCATCAACATATATGCGGTTCGTTGTAGCGTCATGAAATGCACCCGAGAAATTGACAGCACTGATGCTACGTCTTTGGTAGGTCAACGGCACCGACGCTGCATACAAGGATTCGGACACAGGCGAGGTAGTCGGCACGAGACACGATAGAAAGCTGCAAGTCCATCGGCTGCTCCAAGCCGAGTGTCGCGATCTCGAGGCCAGAGGCTTCGCGGTAGTCTTGGCCGGGGACATCAACATTGCTCGAGCGCAGATTGATGGCTTTCCGCGGCTGCGAGAATCTCCGATTCAGCACTGCAAGAACAGAGCAGACTTTGAGACAAAGTTCTTTGGACAAAAGCAGACCATAGAACCCTCTTCCGGAGATCAAGACGCCAGCACCGGCTTGGGAATGATCGATTCCTTCCGGCACCTTCATCCTGATCGGAAGGGCTACACGTACTACCCGCGTTCACAAGGCGCTACGACGTTCGGAGCAAGTTGTGACCGCGTCGACATGATTTTGCTTTCACATGATTTGCGAGAAAATCTCGTGTCAGCCGGGATGCACGAGAAGCTTGCCGATCGTGGGACGAGCGATCATGTTCCTCTCTATTGTTCGCTACAGTTTCCCTCGCAGTCGAGAAATGGAATTGGAAAAAGCGTATCGGGGAACAGCTCATCGTATGGAAGCTGTTGAAGAAAGTTCGATAACGCATCCTACACCGGTTCATCCCACAATTCCGCCATGAGCAAAGCTTGGCACTTTCACTTATGTTTGCCCTTCAGGAGGAGATATAAGCCGAAATGCTTGCCATGCAACTTCAGCACGTGCGTTGTAGCTTCAAGGCTTGGTCGGTCCTGACTGTGATCGAATAGTCCGCCACCCAGGTTGACGCGGCCGGAAGCATCGAGTCGTTGCAGGCGTGCGGCCTTCAGCGATCTGAGTTGGCATTGACTGCCACAAAACGGACAAACGGGTGCAAAGTCTCGTCTTGAGATCGGAACAGCTCAACGCTGGACTTGACTGATGACAGCATTGACCACACCTCGAAACGCCTCCATCTCCTCCTCTACGCTGCCGCCACCCGCTCCGCCGGACAAATTGACGCTACTCCCCACGTAGCACGGCTTCGATAGTTTCCGCGCGAGAAGTTTCGCCATCCGTGTCGTGAAGTCCAGAGTCGATGGGGTGTTGTATAGAGCTGTGCTCATTGGTTGTGTGGGATTGTACCTCTGTAGAGCCGTTAGACGAACATCCATAGACATCAATGGGAGGTCAGCCGCCTACGTCTGGGATGGCATAGACTAGACTACCCATGCTCGCTGCGCCTTGACTTGACTCTGGCGTGCTGCTAGATAGAAAGAGTAGAATCGAGTTGGCTAAGATGGTGAGGTGGAGGTTGACTTTTGAGCCTGGACTGTGAGGAAGGTCGATGGCGAGCTCGACTGTCTTGCTGGGTGCATCGATACCGTTCACGGCTGGCGTTTGAGTATTGCTCGACATCTTCTGAGAATGAATCGAGTTGATTCAAGGTTGATTTGTTTGCTGAAGTGATGGAAGAGGTGCTGGTGCGGCAAAACATCGGGGCTCTCGGAGTTGGGTCCGGTCAAGATCTGCTCAAAGACAATCTTCATTTTCTTTGGCCACTCATCAACATCGCCAATTGGCATTTCTGCATGGCAGTCATCTGGTAACATTTACGACTGAAGCATCGAAATGATCATGGACAGTCAGGATAATGCTGATCGCACTACGCGCTCGCAGCTGTCTGACCCATCGGACGACAAAGAAGAGAGACGTGTTCTATCAGCCGCTCTGGACTCATTCCGGTATGAGCTCCACGGATTTGTATTTCCCTTCATATTCTTACTCTTCCCCTCGTTCAGACAGTATCGCCGTGCGGCACATTACAACATCACACATCTCCGTCGTCAATCTTTCTATGCTCTGCCATCTGCGCAAGTCGAGCTGCTATCTTCGCCCGCGTTCTCATTGCCGAAGAAATTCGATGCTGTGGACGAGGCTATTGACTCCAATGCCGATATAGCTGAAGCGATACTTGCCATCGGTCTACCTTCGTTCGGCTTTGGACCTCGAGATGAATCTTGGAAAGGACACGCGACACCCGGCGACCTCGACAAAGCTCGGTCCACGATTCGACAGCTGTACCGGGACTGGTCTGCTCAAGGCTTACCAGAGAGACATGCTGCCTTCTCGCCCATCTTGTCAGCCTTGCAACAGCATCTGCCTGAAGCGGCTCCTGACCAGCGACACCAATACCGTGTGCTTGTCCCCGGCGCTGGCTTAGGCAGGCTAGTCTTTGATATGTGCGCGGCAGGCTACACCGTCGAAGGCAACGAGATCTCATACCATCAACTACTCGCGAGTAACTACATCCTCAATTACGTGAACGAACCTGGTCAGCACAAGTTGTTCCCTTGGGCTCTCAACTTCAGCAATCATCACACGAGTTCAAGCCAGCTCCAGTCGGTTGTTGTCCCTGATGTCCATCCTGCCGCTGCACTCGAAGCAGCATCCGAGGAGCTAAAGACAAAGGTTCATCACAGCGACAGAATGTCAATGACAGCGGGCGACTTCTGTGTGCTCTACCAACAGATAGAGTACATCGAAGCCTTCCACGCTGTGACGACTTGCTTCTTCATCGATACCGCACCGAATGTAATCAGCTATATCGAGACGATCAGGTCGTGTCTCAAACCTGGCGGCCTATGGATCAATCTTGGTCCGTTGCTTTGGCACTTTGAATCAGCTCCGACGCCAGCAGAACGTGATAAGCAACGTGGTCGGACCTCGAACAAACATGTGCACTCTCATGACGAGAATGCTGGTATTGGAGAGCCTGGATCATTCGAGCTGTCCAACGAGGAAGTCATTGCCCTGGTCGAGAGTCTTGGGTTCGAGATTGTGGAACACAGACTGGCTCAACCAACGGGATACATACAAGATCCGGAGAGTATGCTTCAGAATGTATATCGGCCCGTGTTCTGGGTTGCGAGGAGAAAATGAAAGCATTTCGACCTTTTCCTACGGAGAGTAAACAAAGACTGCATGCTCATCTGCATCCCTTCTCAAAGTGTCCGGTCTTTCCGCCGTCTGTCGACATGCTGTGGACTATTCACTTGTAGACCATGCCTCCAGAACAACAATCCTTGTATCGTATCTCTCTCTCATCGGTTATGGTCCTCTCGTATGTGATCGGGGGTCGCATAGAAAATGTGCCGGTCTGCGGCCGTATCGCATGCCTCGGCTTCCTTGAGAATCAAGGTACCGTACCGATAGGACGTCAGGAGTTCAAAGATCCTATTCCTCATGCTTATGATACGGTGACCCAGTCCATGACCACAGAATCTGCCGACGCGATAGCACCTTCCCTTCGCCCACGATGAGCCGACCGACTCTGATCAAGCCTCCTCCCGCATCCGAGAATCGCGCGCCGATAGAAGACGTACTCGAGCTCACACATCTGAACGCCATCGATCCGAATCTTTTCACAAATACACGACCACTATGGCATCCTCCGGGCGCGCGTGGGATCTACGGTGGAGCAGTCATCGCCCAGTGTCTCGCAGCGGCGCAAAAGACCGTCCCAGCCGACTTCAACGTGCATAGCATGCACTGCTACTTTGTGCTGAACGGCAACGCGGATATCCCCATTATTTACAGCGTGGAGCACGTACGAGAAGGCCGATCGTTCGCAACGAGAACGGTACAAGCGCGACAACGTGGTCAGCCCATCTTCACCACGACGTTGAGTTTCATGCGTGAGGGCTCGGGTGGAAAACAGAAGGTCGAACATCAGGCGAAAATGCCAGTCTTACCAGTGCCGCAGGAGGAGGATCCGGACGACGCTCTGCGAGGACCCAACTCGCCTTTTGTGACGCTGCCGGTCAACATTGAGAACAATGACAGTCCGAACCCGCATGAGAAGCGGACGAGGCAGTGGATCAAGTCGAGGGGTACAATCAGTGATGAGGGCGGACATCAGGCACATCTTTCTGCGTTGGCATACATGAGTGTGAGTATTCGCGGTTGGGAGGGGATGTTTGTGGACAAGATGCTGACACAGTACTCGCAGGATTCATACTTCATCGGGACAGTAGCCCGCACGCACAAGCTCTGGCGATACAGCACAACCCCCAAGAACAAGAAGGACGGCAGTGGCAATGCACCCATCACCAACGACGTTCTGCATCGATTGCAGAAGCTCAAGACGATGGACGTTGAGGAGTTGAAGCGCAAAGAAGGACTGGACGACGATATCATCAACCAGATCAAGAGCCTTGAGATCAAGGACGGCAAGATTGTAGGCATCAAGGATAGAAGGCCGGAGATTGGTATGATGGTGTCGTTGGACCACTCAATCTACTTCCACAGCCCTCGAGATTTCCGAGCCGATCAGTGGTTATTGGCCGAAGCTGAAACGCCGTGGGCTGGCGACGGACGTGGGTTTGTTCAGCAGAGGATCTTCACGAAGGAGGGCAAGTTGGTTGCTTCTTGCGTGCAGGAAGGCGTTGTGAGGCTTAAGCAGGACTCCAAGCTTTGAGAAGACCCAGGCGAGGCATAAAGGGAATGTGTATCTGTTCACAGTTGTTTGGTCTTGACTTCGTGACTTTCGTTTTAGCGATCTTGTTGTATCAGTCGGAGCTCGGTAACCATACCTGAGAGAGGGCCTTATTAGAGAGGGCCTTGTTGTCTTTATCGATTCTTTCCAAACACGTTCTACATACAAGAATTTCTCATGCCAGACAACTCGCATCAATCCTAAACGACGATCATTAGAACTAGCGAGCTGCCGACTGCCCCACCATTCGGATCATATTTTTCCCCGCATGCAATGTGATCGCTCGCACATGAAAGTTTTGCGGAGTCATCCTCATCCTCAAGCATTGACAGGCCGCTTTCTATTTTCTACACCGACGACAGCTGTGTCGAATCCACCAGCCCCTACTGTTCTTGACATCCTCCCGCGACAGTCCACTCTCTCAGGAATTCCACAGCCGAGGACTGCGCCATCATGCCCATGTGAGTGGAACCAGGCATTGCTCCCTCGACACCGAACTGACCCAGCGTTCCATCCAGGCTCGCGGATCCCTCGAAAAAGTACAGGAAGTTCAAGCCTTTGGACATTCCGGACCGACAATGGCCTACGAAGACCATCGATAAAGTCCCGAGATGGCTGGCGACCGATTTGCGAGACGGTAATCAGTCCCTCGTCGACCCAATGGACGGCGACCAGAAGTTGAGGTTCTTCCAGATGCTGGTCAAGCTCGGCTACAAAGAGATTGAAGTCGCGTTCCCATCCTCTGGTGCCACCGACTTTGATTTTGTCCGGAATCTGGTTACTACACCCGGCCTCGTGCCTGACGATGTGTGGCTGCAAGTTTTGTCGCCATGCAGAAAAGAGTTGATAAAACGGACAGTGGAAAGCTTGAAAGGAGCAAAAAAGGCGATTCTTCATCTCTACCTCGCAACGAGTCCTTGCTTTCAGCAGATCGTGTTTGGCATGAACAACGAGCAGAGCAAGGCCCTGGCGGTCGAGTGCACAAAATACGCACGATCTATCACCAAGGACGATCCGAACTCAGGCGTGGCAGAGTGGGCATACGAGTTCTCGCCGGAGACCTTTTCAGACTCCGATCCGGAGTTTGTGATTGAAGTCTGCGAGGCTGTCAAGACTGCATGGGAACCGAGTGTTGAGAACCCAATCATCTTCAACCTGCCGGCCACAGTCGAGATGAGCACACCGAATGTCTACGCCGACCAGATCGAGTACTTCTGCAGGCATATCACGGAGCGAGAAAAGATCTCAGTATCTCTGCACCCACACAACGACAGAGGATGTGCCGTTGCAGCGGCAGAGCTGGCGCAGATGGCTGGCGCAGATCGAGTGGAAGGCACTCTTTTCGGCAACGGCGAACGCACAGGAAACGTCGATCTCGTCACTCTTGCTCTGAATCTGTACACCCAAGGGATCCATCCAGGAGTCGACTTCTCGGATATCAACAGCGTGATAGACATTGTGGAGAAGAGTAACAAGATTCCCGTCCATCCTCGTGCTCCTTATGGTGGCCAGTTGGTCGTCTGTGCCTTCTCAGGATCCCATCAAGACGCCATCAAGAAGGGTTTCAAGGTCAGAGACCAGAACAATGCGGGCCCAGACGAGCCTTGGTCGGTACCATATCTCCCGCTCGACCCACAAGACATTGGCCGAACATATGAAGCAGTGATTCGTGTCAACAGCCAGTCAGGCAAGGGCGGTGTTGCCTGGATTATCCAACGCACCCTTGAACTCGACCTACCTCGTGGTTTGCAAGTCGCCTTTTCCAAGATTGTCCAGCGCGAGACTGATATGCTCGGACGCGAACTCCAATCGAACGAGATCAAGGAGCTCTTCGTGAACGCATACCATCTCAACAGAAACCCACGCTTCTCCCTGGTCGATTACGAAATCAGCACCGACCGTACGGTTGAGGCACCGCCAGCAGCCGGCGGCAAGACGAGCTCAAATAGGAATCTGGGCCGTAAATTCAAGGGTGTGATCGAAATCGATGGCAAAGAGCACCATGTGGAGGGTGCTGGTAACGGAGCTCTGTCAGCCCTCGCAAACGCCCTCAAAAGCTTGGGCATCGACCTCGATGTTGTGGACTACAAGGAGCACTCGATCGCCCGGCAAGCAGGCAAAGGCCGTGACACGCAAGCCGCAACGTACATAGAATGTACGGCTGCCGGCTCGCAGCAGAAGGTCTGGGGTGTTGGTATCCACGAGGATGTCGTGCAGTCCTCGTTGTTTGCTCTGCTCGGCGCTGCTTCTTCGGTATGTATATTGCGAAATCAGTTATATGAGCGGCAGACTAATTGTCAATACAGTTCCTGTCTTCAAGACCATCCACACCAAACCCATACCGGCCACAGTCGCAGAGTAATGCGCCAGATCTCAGCCGTGAAAAGGAGGCTCTGAGTCATACACACAAGTCGGTTCCTGATTCGGAAAGCAGCATTGCTGCTAACCTGGAGACGAAGGTCAATGGTGATGCGCAGACCAATGGTCATTGACTGTTGAGTTGATCGTGATCGGAGGCTGTTGTCATGGTAGGTTTGTCCACGGCGTTCCCAAAAGTGTTCCACAGATACCAAGAATACAATTTTTACCATTTAACACACTCTGCCAGTCCCTTGTTTTCTCAAAGCCTGCTGTTGACTCCACTTATCTTCTCTTTCAGCGGCTTCAACGCTTCATCAATCACCATCATAGCCTCCACCAGTCTCCTCTCGGTCAAACGAGGCGATACGACCTGCACGCTGAGAGGAGATCCGAGGTAGACCTTGCGATCGATGTCTGTCCATAACTTCCTATTTGTGTCGTCCCAGCCGTTCAGTGGCTTGGAAGCCGGGAGCTCGCCGCTCAGATCTTTTTCTGTGACGCTCCGAACTGGTAGCACGCCTGCCGGCAAATCCAGGAGGTTGAACGCGGCGGTGTAGTTGACCGTGTTCTAAATGTCCGTCAGCAGGGACCATGATAAGCAACGATGCTAGACAAACCCATCGATCAATCGGCGCAATAGGATGCGGCGCTACAGGACAGATCAGTACATCCAAGACGCGATCCTCGTCGCTGGTGTTGCCCCCATCCGACACCCAGTAGCCACCACTCTCCTTCCAGACGTCCAAGAATGCGGTCTGAAGCTCGAGCTTTTGGCCCTGCAGCGACTTCACCTCGAGAAGCTCCTACCGCGGTCGCTTCTTGAGACGGCCCTGCAGCCACGGTTGAAGCGGTTCGCCGGTGGATTCGAACAGGTCGAACCAGTTATTCGCGCCGTCGATCGAGATCAAGCCATTGAACACCTTGACGGTCCGCGATAACAACGGTGCGAGGTCAAGTTGGACGACTTCGATCCGCTGGCTCGTACCGAGAGTCCTGGAGACCTCTCGCATGAGATTCTGCACGGGAGGTAGGGGTAGGACATGGCCATCACTAGCGACCAACCCGACACGAAGTGGCTTGGCCGGCTTCGTATTCAGCGGTGGCTGTAATGCCCAGGGCTGGGCCACACAGTCCGGGTCGATCATCTCAGGGGCAGCATCGGCAATTGCTTGCAGGAGCATTTCGCAGTCGCCTGGAGTCGTCGCGATGGGACCGGCTGTCGACTCGATGGCGAGCTTACTACTACCCTCTGCGCTTCCTCCTTGCTGGTTGGCGTAAGGCACGCGGCCGTGGGATGGTTTCACGCCATAGAGACCGTTGCAGGCTGCTGGCACGCGGACTGAGCCTCCGACGTCCGTTCCGATACCCAGAATACTTCCTCGCATGGCTACGAGGGCACCTTCTCCACCCTATTGGTGATGGTGGTGATTAGCATGGTGATCACACATGGCGTCAAAAGCTGTCGTGAGAGCTTACGGAGCTACCGCCTAATAATAGCCAACACTAGTCAGTGATCGTCATGTCTTTTCCCGACCTCGCCATGGCGGAGAAACGACGGGCGTACCTGCGGTCAGACGCTTGTTGGCCGGGTTCAAGGTCCGGCCAAAGACGTTGCTGTATGTGTCCAGACTCATCATGGTTTGAGGCACCGTGGTCTTGACGTATAGCACAGCGCCGAGCTTGAGCAGAATGTCCACCAAAGCGGAGTTTGAGGTCGCTGGTTGGAAGCATAGGCTTGCGATACCGATGGAGGCATCGTAGCCCTTGACCTTGAAGGTATCCTGCACAACAGATATGAACAGATCGTCGCATCGTAGATTCTTTTGGCACCACACTGACCTTCAGCGATATCGGTAAGCCGTGCAGCGGACCGAGAGGCTTTCCAGTCTTTGCCAGATGAGCGTCGAGCTCGCGAGCCCTCGCAATGCCATCGTCGAAGAAGATCTCCTAGCCGGAGAGCAAGACCGTGGCGTTAAATCACACTTCCACGAAACCAAATAGACATCGTTCTTGCTTACAGTCAAACAATTCGTGACTTGCTGGGCAATGGCGGCTCTCTTGCAAAACGCCACCACGACCTCTTCGCTCTTGACGCTACCGCCAGCGAGCTGATCTCGTAGTGTTCGAGCATCGTGTCTCTCGGTCAGTTCCAATTCTCGGTCGCTCAGAATGCCGCTACGACGGACGACGTCGAGAACAGCGGAAGCATTCGGATCCACATCAGACGCCTTCAGTCGCCATGCGGGTGGGATCTTTCCGTCTCGTTCTTCTTGTTTGCGTGCCGCAATGGAGCGCCACGTGCCTGACATGGTTCCAAAGATCAATCGATGTTCAGATACGGTAGAGTCGTTGTTTCAACGATGGTCTGCACGGCTACTGTACCATGTGCTGGGTCGATAGCCGAGCCGAGAACTCAAGCGCGGCGCCTGCTTGACGCTCATTCTCGTCTTCTGCCTGAGGCAGAACAATCGAGAGAAAGCCTTTTTCCAGCTGGCATCTCGCAACCCAGCGCTGGCATGCAAACCGTTCGATGTCTTTGGTCCGAGAAGCGGGCAGTTAGCAAGTCGCTTCTCGAGGCGCTTGCCTGTCCGGGTTCAATCAAATGTCTTTGCATGGTCCAACTCCTTTCTTCATCTGTCGGAGATCGCGCCGCGGAGAAGGCCATTCTTGGGCAGGGTGGTTCCATGCGCAATACTGTAGTGTCATCCGGCCAGAAGGCAAAGCGATTACTCCTTGTTTGCCGTTGAAGTCAATCAAGTCCTCGTCGGGCACTCCGTCGATAGCGGGAAGTCTACATTACTCTTCCTTGCTTGCTCGCATCATCCCGCAGCTCGATGAATTGCGACCGTAAGACCGTCAAGCCTACATGGCGCAATGAGGCAGAAACTCCCCCAACCGGCGTCCATCTGAAGCGTGGCGATGGTCACGACTAATCTTACGCAACCTCGATGATCGGTGGATGGCTGCAGCATCTCCGAGGACGCCCGAATGAAGCAGGCGGATAGCAAGCCCGACGAGCTAGCCAGGATTTAGAAACCATCTTACTACAATTGCGAACTTGTGAAGACAGAGGAACGATGCTTGGCTGGGAAGTCGCATCCGAAGCTTGATGCTTCTGCGCCGCAAGGTGCAACACGCAATGAGCTGACTGTCCACGTCATGTTCGAGTGACCTGAAGTAGACTACCTGAACAGAGCCAGGGGGTTGGGCGGCATTACATTCATGCCTGTATTCGCAACTGCCGCGAGGGTGAGGCTCTCTCCGTACAACTCGAGCGGTGTTCTTCCCGAGTGCTGACGGGCATTGATGTCCTTCTCTGTCTTGGGGACCCCGAGCCATGTGTCCCTGCGACACGTTGCTCCGGCTGTCGGATACTTCCTGATCCCGTTCACAAAGCACCCGCGACTCGCTATGATGATGCATGAAACGTGGATGTGTAAGAGTGCATGTTTCTCGAGAGCCGAGACTTGGTCGACAGTTCCAGACGGATCTTGGTTAAAAGTGCCTGCTTAAGCCTTTTAGAGGCAAAGCTCATGCATGTCATCTGTCTCGAAATAGAACTGGTCATACCCCACCACAGTGTTTGCGACAATTTTAAGCGAATCTTGGTACGACCATCGTCAAGAGCGGTGATGATCTTCCTGGACATGTGTTCGCCATAAGTAACACTATCCCGGCCACTTCCCGCTGCGATGGTCAGGACTAGAACTACCCCTCCCCTGTGGTCTGCTAGACGTACGGAACGCTCGCTCTTCGGCTGCATGGGGAGCGAAACTCTTCGCTGGCATGTTGGCCGTGCCATTGCCCCGAAGCGGCGAGATAGCCTGGCATGCCTCGTAGAGCTAAGAAGCCGACCACTAGGTTTTTACGGAAGCGCTCCGAACGTGTCGAACCACGGCAGGACTGAGCTGAGCTTGCGAGCAGGATCAAAGCTTAAGAGGACTTCCCTCCACTCCCTTGATGAGGACGATCGTGCCAAATCCAACCCGAAGGAGACTTCGATGTGCGGTCGGGCGACTCGTGAATGTGATGTACTGCTTAGGCGTGCTGGCGCGGAAGTTTCGGCAACGCAGGGCGATCCTTCGTCGGTGACGGCGAGACACCCAGGATCCAGACAATGCACGAACATGCACCCCCCATCGCTTCCTTACATGTTCAGTCCCGTACCAAGAGATCGATCACAGGGCGGGGAGGTTTGTCAGGGGAGGAGTTCAAGGTATGTGAGGTAACATTTAGCGTAGACAACCTTTTTTTTTCGCCTCGACGTCACTCCTTCCCCTTCCCACTAGTGGGCTGCATGTGGTGTCTAAATATAACACGCCCCGCATCGGGCCGAGTGGCATCATTTGCAAATGCATCGACTATGGAACAACAAACACCTTGGAGTGGCGACCGTGGTATCCTGTGATTGTCGCTGAAGAAGACTCATCTGGTCAAGCAGTTATTACATGAAGACCACGGCGCCACGGAAAGTTCACACCAAATGGAGCGAGCAATAGGAAACCTCACCGTAGCATCAGCTGAGTGGTGGGGTGAGATATGATGTAAACGCTCTGTAGACATTCGAAATGCCGTGGACGATGCGGCCCTTGATTCATGTGCCGTTGCGCCGCCGTGTGCAGGCATTTGTATGGCGAAGATAGTATCGAACGTAAAAGCTGGCAAACTATCGACGACCCCATGGTATGGACGACTGACTGCTCGGACACGCCGTGGGGTGCTTGGACCACACGTCGGGCAGTCATCCATTCGGCACTTGCACGGTCGGTAACGAGAGCTAGTGGTTTATAATTAACCCTCGCAGAGTTTGGCCCCTTTTCTAAGCGAGCGGTCAAGCCGACAACGTCAAGCAGCGTTGTATTGCAGACCACGCCCAGGAGATCTTCCGTCCAGTCAGGCCAGCAGCGTAACGAGAAGCAGCGAAGAACGTGTGGACAGAGTCTGCACCGTCTGGTGGTGGCGTTGATTAACCGCACCTAGGCTTCCTCGGTGCCACGCTTTGCAAAAGCTTGTCGGTAAAGTCAGGCATAGGCAGGCATGGGTCGCTTGGGAGAAGAAACGGGGCTGTCGCATGGGAACCTTTCACTTGCACAAGTTCTGGCAGGGCTCGACACCCACCAACCCATACTGCCGTGCCGACCGATGTCATTCACGGGCAGACCAGGAGGAGAGAAGGGTCGTCCCTAGCCTCGACGGAGTCCAGTCGATTCCGTTGCGCTCACGAGCCATGTCTCTTGGGGCTAGCACACCGTCCAGCTGTGCTCTATTTCGAGCGTTGTCGACCACCTCACTCGCGGGATCGCTTCCATCCTTCCCATGCTCGCATGGCACCGTGGCCGATCCGCTCAGACCCTTATACCTGATGTTTCTTTCCATTCCGAGATCAATAACAGTCTGGGTACTCGTCGGGAGATCTCCTCCTTGGTCTGTCCTCGCGTTCACTTCTGGTTCCTCGTTCACTGTCGCTAATTCAGTTCTATACTTGTCGCTACCTCTTTGGCGTTGTTTACACTCGCTGTTGCTTAAGATTCACCCGCTGCCGGCCTGCCTTCGTTTGTCTCGTCAAGTGGTTCAATCCTGACGGCATCCCATCCGAGACCGATCCTTCTACCAACACTCGCTATCGACCGACGTTTTCCTGGATCGTATACGACGAGCACTCTCGTATTCCGGCCTTTTCTGAGCTCCCAGACGGCACGCCTTGCTTCACCCTTTGCCGGATCTCCCACATCGCAATGGCTGGCCAAGGTACAGGTCCTTCTCGGCGAAGTCACACCAAGAGTCGCAAAGGATGCAAAACATGCAAACGAAGACACATTCGATGCGACGAGACATTTCCGCAATGGTTCGTCGCCGGCCTCTCCGCATTGAGCAATCACAAGCTAATCAATCTGGCAGTCGCAACTGCACGAAGCATCAAGTCCGGTGCGACTATATGGAGAGTGTGGAGTCTGACGCGGAGGGTCAACACAGTCCCGAGCAGCAGTCATTACATTTCGCAGATGAATCCGATAGCCACATCGAACACTGGGTACAAACCGGCGTCTTTCCATTTCCCGGTCTTCAGGTCTTCCCACCACCACAACCACAGGAATATTCGATGGTCGAGCTACGACTGATGTACCATTTATGCACCATCTCGAACGACCTTACGCTCAAGGGAACTTCGGGTCTTACACTATGGGCACAGAGGGTACCCAAGTTCCTCAGCATTGCTTCATCGTACCCGTACGTGATGCAGGCGTTGCTCTCTTTCTCTGCAAATCACCTCGCGTGGAGTCAGTCTTCGGACGAGTTCCGAAATCTACATATCCACTACGGGACCATCGCGCTGCGCGGTCTTCATGGGGCGATTTCAAGCTTCTCTCACGGCAACGCCGATGCGGTATTGGCAGCGTCTCTGCTTCTGCTTTGGCAGGCTACTGATTGGTGAGTCCGGACCATCGCCTAGGAATAGTATAGACTCTGACAACTCCGAATAGGCAAAGCTGGTCATCATTGCGCGCTGGCATTCGATCCGTGCTATTGACTATGCAGTCGTGGAAACAAGAATCGATTTTCGCCGAATATGTCGACGAGGACGACTTGTCATCTGGCGCATATCCTCCGAGGAAGCTGTCGCATTCGCAGATAGACCGACACACCATCCTTTCAACCGCCATTCACTCTTTGCAACAACTGCAACACATGATTTCCACGCATGAAGCCGAGACATATTGGACAGGACAACTCTTGTCGTACATGCAACGGTTGCACGCCTCTAGTCCAGCACAAAACGCCGACGAGTCGTTCAGCCATCTGTACCTGCTGAGAAAGTGGTTGTTCTGGATCCCATCTCTTCTGCTGCAACGTCAAGGCGGACAGGGCCCGGCTATGCTCACTCTTGCCCACTTCTATGCCACGGCTGTGGCATTAGAGCCGCTGTACCCAGATCTGGGAGCAACATTCTGCGCCAAAATGTCACTTGCGCCGCTTGAAGCCATCGTTCAACTTACCAATGCCATGCAATCACAATCCATGGATCAAACATCCATCGAGATTGCTACGTTCATGAACTACCCGCAGCACATGGCTTCGCATTTTCGGAACAGCATTGCTCAACAGCAAACGAACTTCATCAAGCAAGAGTCGCCCCACCTGGGACGACTTACCGCCAATACGCTCGACTACACAAGCATCGGCAACATGAGCCCGGCCTTTGCGCCCTTACCTTTGCATCAATCCACAGGGGCCAGCAGACCGACTCCGATTGTGCCCTCATCTTCGACATCGTCATCATCAACAGCATATCTCGACATTGGCGACTCCCACCCAGGCTTCTCCCTCGGCACGCAAAATTGGGGTGTCGTACCGTCACCAGGGTTCCCGGCATCGGATTGGGCGACGAACGTGGCGGTGGCGACGACGCAGGCTCAGACCAACGAGCAGATCTACGACTACTCCAACCTGGGCGGGTTTCGAGGCGGGTTCGTGGCGCCCTCTCTGTGGACTTGAAAGAGAGAAAGATCGGAAGCTAAAACTTTGCCCGTGTCCAGGACTCCCGCGAACGATTATTATCAACAACAACAACAGCGACCGAATGGGGCCGGTCCCTCGAATTATCGACGGCAGCAAGATCCTTGATTAATGGAAACATTGTGCAACGCTCGTGGTCACCTTGTCTAGGGCTACGGATCGATTCGGACAGGCGCGTGCTGTCGAAGGGAGTACCATGCGATGCAGGACGCGATCGGAAATTGGACATTGGGAATTTGATGATCTGGGATGGCAATTCCGCACCGACCACCGAACCGTCCGGCACATTGGCCAACAAAGCGGACCGAAGCATGGCCAGCAAAAGTTTGCGCCGGGCGAAAGAGCTTGAAACTTGAGGACAAGAGCGAAAGGCGGATCGCTGAGATGGAAGATTAGGCAGGGGAAACAGAAAAGGAGGAATGAGCGATTGTGAGCGATGGAAGAGACGATTTGGAAGAGGTTGCTGAGATGGAAAGACGAACATATCACGACTGCATAGCGTTGGATACCAGGAGGCATGGTTGCAGAGCATGGGAAGCTAGCAATGGCAAGCGATATCATTGTTGGGATGTTGGTATACATGAACGGAAGCTGGAGGAAAGAGAGCGCATATTGTACAGGACTGTTCATAGATGGCATGCGGCCGAGCCGGCTCGCTGCGAAGATGGATGTCGATCGATCACATTTGTACATAGACCGCACGACATGAAAGATTATTAATGAAACGGGCTCATGTCTCGCGTCTCAGAAGCTCTCCTGACGCCCTGATCTGTCGACGGGCACTTCGCTTACACCGAGGTCGATTATCCGGCATCGTGTGCCTAAACAACCGACGATCCTCGCCCTTTGACCTTGTGCCCACGCAGCATGAGGCGGCATTCCGGAAGGCATCCTCGTTTGACTGCACAAGAAACGGAAGTGCCGTCTCTCAATGATGAACAAGATCGACCGCACGTGCATGTCGGCGCAGTGCCTGCAGGCTGCATCTCGCTAAGAAACTTTTTGACTTCTATTAACAGGCACTGCTCCATCCATGTCCTGGCCTGTCATCCTCACGTTTCTGGAAGCATGGTAGGGCTGCAACATCCTTGCCGTGGTTCTAGATCGGGCGGTCTTCAGCACATGCGGTGTGGCGAAGTTTTATCGACATGCATGGGTTCCCTGGCGAGGAAACGTGGGGAGGGATGGTGGTGTTTTGCAACGGGAGATTTGTCCTCGATCGTGCACGGCACCCCTGTATTTGCCGTTGCGTGGTGGCACGGTCGTACGACAGCTCCTGAGTCCTGATCCAGGGCACCCGCCAGATTTCGTCACTTCTTATCCTGCCTTTCCCTGCTGTGCCTGCCGCCATGAGCCGATCACCTCGGCCAACCTCGCCAGCATGTCCTCCTTTCGCGCCTCACTGCACCAACTGCCGCGAATACCGTTCTCGCAGATCAGCCTCCACTCGTCCATACTCAAGTCGAACGCATCCTGCACCGCGCAGTAGTTGTCGAGAATGTAGTTGTTCCCGAAATACGCCGGATCGTCGGAGTTGATCGAAAACCGCACGCCGGCGTCGAGAAAAGTGCGGATCGGAAGTTCCGACACCTGCTTCACGCAGCGGAGGAGGACATTGCTCATCGGACAGACGCTCAGCATGATGCCTTGTCGGGCGATTCGTGCGAGCAGGGCAGGGTCGTCGGCGAGTCGAATTCCGTGATCGATACGTTCCACGCTGAGATCTTCGAGAGATGCTCGGATGTATGCTGCAGGTCCTTCCTCGCCGGCGTGGGCTGTGCGGCGCATACCCAGCAATTTCGCCCGGGAGTAGATGTCGGCGAATAAATCGGGTGGGAAGCCAACCTCGCTGGAGTCCAAACCAATGCCGACGATATCTCCTCGCGCAAAGCTCGCTTGCACCGCTGGCATTTGAAACATGGCAAGTGAGTCTGTGACAGGCAGATGGCGTAAGAAACAACAGACCAGTTCGCTGGAGATATCGAGTTCGAGTTGAGCGCGCTTGCGAGCCTGTCCGAAGCCCGCGAGCACGGTGTCGTAGGAGACGCCGCGTTCGAGGTGGGCTTGTGGGTCAAAGAAAACTTCCGCGTGCATGACCGCGTCCGCGGCGGCGTGTTGGAAGTAATCCAAGGCGAGAGCTTCGAAGTCGGAGGAGTCGATCAGGACGCTCATGCCGATGTAGTAGTAGTGCAGGACTGGGAGCGAAGGGTCAGATGTGTCCAACCGTCTGGAGCTGCACGAAGCTTACAATCATCCAAGGAAGTGAAGTGGTTGTATCGCTCCAGCAGAGTCTCTGTTGATGTGAAGGCCTTGTCGTCTGCCGGTAACTGGATTTTATTCTTCGAGGCAAGTTGGAAGAGCAACTTGGGCGTCAAGGCGCCTTCGAGATGCATGTGGTGCTCGCATTTTGGCAGCGACGTTAAAAGGTCGTGGACGCTGCCCTGACACATGGTCGGTGGGTGGTGTTGAAGTGGTGGTCGGCGCTTGGCGGTGATCCTTCTCTGCAGAGCTGTTGCTCCAAGGTCGATGCTGTATTCTGCTCGCTTCAGTGCAAAGTCACGATATTGCGTTTTCGCTTTTTCCTGACCGTTGATGTCTGGTGCATGCTCTCAGCCGCCCTTCTACAGAGATTCTGGTAGCCGAAATATTTGGCGGCCACCTCCGACGAGCAAGAGCGATACTAGATCGCACTGCATGCACGGACACGATGCTCCTCGTTTGGATCCCTGTGAAGTGAGGTGCAAGAATGCCATCTGAGTACTTTGGCAGTCGTCCACTCATACGCCTGGTCGATATTGGCGGCGAAGTAGCGAGGCCGCGAAGACTGAGACAGTCAATTCATGGCTACCTTGCTGCAATATCCTCACCGAACCTATCCGATGTTGCTCTTGCATGCTGAGTGAGTCGCTGTTCCTAAGGAACGCTCTCAAGAGGACTGATATGATCGACTTTACTCACTACCTTAGGTACCGACCAGGCATTGGTTCGGGGTTGTCCGACCGCACACGTTCGACCGGACACCAAGCACTGCATCAATTGGTCCTAGCAGCAAGGTCTTGACTCGGCAGCATCCACGGCGCCGCCGTGGCTCACCAGCAGCTCAACCACGGGACAAATGCTGGAGTCCTATCCGGACTCCGTCGGAGCATGTTCATCACGACAGGGCCGAATGTCGAATCCCAAAGGTTCAGCCAAACAATAGAGTGGACCCTGATCACGATCTTATTCATACGAGCGGAGATCAATCCGAAGCGTCGATCTCCCTCGGCCTATTGGGCGGCTCGTCCGGGTCTTCTGCGGGGCCAAGCAAAGATTGACCGTGTGTGGTGCAGCCGTCTTGCCCTCCTGCTC
Source organism: Zymoseptoria ardabiliae STIR04_1.1.2 (assembly GCA_000223765.2). Lineage (NCBI taxonomy): Eukaryota > Fungi > Ascomycota > Dothideomycetes > Mycosphaerellales > Mycosphaerellaceae > Zymoseptoria > Zymoseptoria ardabiliae. The sequence goes on along the minus strand of AFIV01000660.1, from coordinate 16,107 downwards.
AATCGGGACGTTGCCAGTGAGACATTTCAACCACGCTTCGACCTTCCGGATCGTCGGTTCCGTGCGGTGGTTGGTCTCTCGCCAAGACCAAGAAGAGCGGGCCGCTTGGCCGAATTTTCGAGGTCGCTCGCTGCCCTCTTGCTCTGAAGAGAAAGGGTTGAAGCCGATCTTTCCTTCACGATACCCGCACATGTCCGCTGTTTCGCCGGTGTGGTCAACATTGCCGAGAGGGTCGGGATGGATCTGCATCAACAAACACTGTGAATCGATTTCGTGTGTTGCGGGAGGTAGGTAGGGATGCCCTGGTCTCTCATCGTGGACAACGTTTCTTCGACTCCGTCCTCCAATGTTCGCCTTGCTCGGCCATCAAATTTTGATGACTCGAGCTCGTTCACTTCAAGGTAAGGATTGGCGCCCGGAGGCTGGCTCAAATTCAGTCTTCCGCGTCTCGGCTGCTGTATCAGAAAATTCACAGCTCCAGACTCCAGACTCCACACTCTGCCTGGGCAGTGAAAAGCACGAGGACCGCACTAATACGAGACTGACCGGAAGATGCGCCTCCGCGAAGAGTAGTGGACTTCGAACCACGCTGGCCCGATCTGGAATATGCGATTCTCGGCTTCGTCACGGCTCTTTGAAATGAGCCACCGTGTGCTGCAGGGATGTCAGCCCATGTCTCCCACACAAACAAGGCTCCTGATGTGATGAGCTGATCTTCGCTCTCGAGTAATGGAAACGTTTCGAGCCTGATGAGGCATTGTTTACGCCGTAAATGTCGACCGCGATCATGGACTCCTCAGGTTCTTCCTATGGGCTGGTCAATTCAGCTCCGAGGAGACCAGAGAGTGCCAATCATATCCGAGCCGCCATTCAAGTATCGCGGGCACATGCCATCGCCGGATTCCAAGCCTACGAGGTAGGCAAGTTCCGAGTTGATTCAAGGGTGGCTATGACGCTGATCAGGACTAAGCTGAAGCCAACGAGTCGGAAGCAACGAAGGAGTAGGATGCTCCTGCCGTGAGGCGTTCTAGATCGTGAAAGACCCTCACATGCATCTCGGATAACGCACTAGCGCAGTCTATAGCGCACTACCACGGGAAGCCGGCCGATGAGCTTTGGAGAACCGCAGGCTGCAGCGGAGATGCCAATTCCTCGGGGGAGAAGAGAGCGAGAATTCTCTCGCGGTGGAGCGGTGATTGGTAGTTTCTATCGAGCTGAATCACGGATGTTGAGATGTGAACAAGGTCCAGCATTGAAGACTGGTCATTGCTGCTACGCATCCTAACTCCTCATCACCAGCTTTGAAGGAATTCTCCGTATGGGAGCGAAGAAGATGAATTGGAGAACCAGTCAAAGGCTTGTTTTAATGGGACGCATAAGACGCCTCGGCAACTTTGCGGCGTCGCGTCCCAGACGGAGCACTATGCACCGAAGCCTCTACGCCACTGATGCTGTGCGCCGACGTGGTTCGGCATCCAGCCGGGATTGAACAAGGAAGCCGTTGTAGTAGAACTAGTCTATTATGCTGGCCCGAGCTTGTGGCTACGTAGTGCTTGTACAGCAGCCAGACATATGGTTCGGACGAGTGAACTCGCGGACGATACTGTTGAGAGTCGTCGTCGTAGAGAAAGTGATCGTCGTTGTTTCGTATACCGAGCGAGCCCTGGCTGCGCGGATCATGGGGGCCAGACCCACCCGTGTGGTAGTGCCACCACGTTCACATGTCGTTGCCGGTCTGTGATGGCAGCGCGTATACGGCGTCGCCGAGCTCACTGCCAGCATTTGCCGAAGGTGGCATTCTTTCCATTTATTTGGAAGAGAATAGATGGTAAGGCTTGCCAACTCCAACAGCCCGGCAATTTGGGTCGCAGCGGAACCAAACGAGGACATGACCGGCAAAAGGGAGTCCTCCCCACTGTTTCCTTCGGAACTCGCTCCTGGTCCCTTGCTGCAGTGCACTGGGTTCCTCCATCTTTGGGCGACAGGATCGGCGCACCATTGCACCCCAACACCACGCCGCCACACGCCGCCCGCGTGCTGTTCGGCTCGCCAAAATCCTACCCAGGGTGTCCCACGGTCGCCGGTAAGGTTGTCGTTTAGCTTTGGGCTAGATACCGCTTCTTGTCTTCGCATCCTAATAATCCCAAACCCGATCCAATCCCCATCCCACTCCGCCAGAACAACAATTTGCCTGCTCCTGCCGGCGTGCCCTGCGCAAAAATCTTTCTTTGACCTCTTGCTCGCATTCGGACAACCCTCCCGGCACTACATTCGTGTCTGTGCGGCCATGAATGACGAGCCTTGACAATTGGATGCTGCGTGGCCAACATTCTTCCGCTCCGCATCTCAACTGATCCCGGCCGCTTTCGCCTTTTCTTCCGAACTGCACACTTCACCTCCTTCGACCTCTCGTCTCTCATCCTTGGCAGACGCTGCTGACTTCCGCCGCGTCCCGCCGTGACGGCCATACCAGCTTTCGCCTGGCCACACGCTCGTTATTGCAGCCGCTCCTACGATCAGGCAAGGCTCACCTTACCGTCCATTATCTGAGCACCTCCGAGTCGAGTTCGACATCTTCAGCAAGTGGCGTCGTTTTGGTCTTTGTCGGAGCGAATTTCACCTTGTGGACACCAGAGCAAGAATTTCCGTCACTCGAGTCAAGGACCGTGTACTCGGTACCCACCTGTTTGGCACAGCTCCTGGATTTTTCGGACCCGGAATCGTCAGACCGCCGCATGTGTTTAGGACGAGATTCTCCCAGCCTCGTGAGTCAGTGAGATTGATCGCACTTCATGGAGGACCGCGGCCATTATCCCACGCACTCCGCTGCCGGCAGGATGTCTTCGGCGTATCCAGCTTCAGCATCTTCACACGATTCCGGACATGGCCCATCTTACCCGACTGATCATCACCATTCCGCCGGCAGCACGGCCTCTCCTGGAGCAATGCCGCACCTGCCGAATGGGCTGCCTCACTCATATGGGTACCCGAACGGACCTACCTCGATGCCGCCCGGCATAGGTCCAGAACAGTACATGAGCCAGGACTCGCCCTCCCACGGTTCAATGTCCGCACAACAAAAGCGAGCCTACCGCCAGCGACGTAAGGATCCTAGCTGTGATGCTTGCAGGGAGCGCAAGGTGAAGTGTGATGCAAGCGATGCGAATAGCTGTTCAGAGTGCTCGAGTCGTGGTGTCAAGTGCCAATTTACCAAGGAGACCAACCGGCGCATGTCTTCGATCAAGCAGGTGCAGGATCTCGAAAAGCAGCTTTCCATGGCCAAGCAGCAGATCAATCACCTCCGCAGCATGATGCAGGACGGAGGCACATCGGATCAAGGGATCGGCACGGCGAATGTTCCGCAGTTGCGTCTGCCCGAGAGAGGCCCTAAAATGCGTCGAGACCCGCCACCTGTCATCAATGGGTTTGATGATGTGAGAAGAAACATTCGCAATTACAGCAAAGGAATCTTCAAGCCGCCTCCACCTTACCGCACCACCGGTCCGCAGCCCCTGATCACTCAGAGCAATCTCCCGCTCCCTCCCAAACACATCGCGGACCGATTACTGGGACATTACCATTCTTGGATGCACGCCAGTGCGCCTCTCTTACACTTCCCAACCTTCATGCATGACTACGAAGACGTGTATCGCGCTGGCACCTTTGCGCAGTGTCCTGGAATCTGGGTCGCGCTCTTCCACGCCGTTCTCGCGTGTGGCACACTCATGGAACCCCAGCCGGACAAAACTGTGGCCGAGACAGACGGCGCAAGATATATTGAGACGTGCCTCATGTCTATCAATACCTGGAGTGACGACCTGACTTTAGATCGTGTCCGTGTGGCTCTGCTGTTGAGTGTGTTCTTCATCGAAGTGAACATGCAGTCACCAGCATGGATTTGGCTCGGAGCGGCTGCGAGGATCTCACAAGATATTGGGCTGCATACCGACAGTGGCGCATATCCTCCCATGGAGACCGAGATGAGGAGGCGAGTCTGGTGGTGTGTCTACAATTGGGACCGGTATGTGACACAGCGTGATGCGCGAAGACTCTAAACAACATCGCTGACTATGACAGACTCCTCGCTCTCGAGACCGGCCGCCCGCTCCTGATTGATGATGACGACTGCGAGGTGAATGAGCCTGTTCCCGTTGATGATGACTGCATACGACCGCATGGTATAGTAATGCCGCCTCAGGGCTCCGTCGTGCCCAATGCCATGATCGCTGTCATTCCCGTGCAGCGGACCACATTCCAACTCAAGAAATCGCTGAAATCACAGACCATCGCTCCGTCCACACTTGCCACTTATGATGAGCACTTCAAGACGATCATGGCTAGCTGGCCAGACCCGTACCCGATCCACTCGCAAGCACCTCTGGACCCACGACTTCTCATACCGGCCTGCAGTCTGCAGTCTCAGCGTTTTTTCTTGTATCGGCACAATCTGTCGTCGACATGCCGGATGCACGATAGGAAGGACGCGCTTGAGAGATGTGTATCCGTTGCTCGAGACACAGCGCACTATGTACAAAGGACACTGCAGCACCCGTCCGGCTCACCTTCGCAAGGATACATGTCACCAGCGCACATGTCACAATGGGCCTCTCGGATCCGATCCACCACTCCGACATTCTTCTGCACGCATTTGTGGAGATGCGAGCTCATTTGCTGTCTCATGGGAGACTTTGCCTCTGCGCTGACCTTGGTACATGTTTCCGCGGCCATTGGCGAGATGCGAAGAATCAATGTCAGCTGTGGACGCTTCCTCGCGTTCTTCCTCGACAAGCTGATTGCTAGACTCCGCGCCGGAGCTACACAGCAGTCACTGGAGACCGACGAAGAGATGCTGGCGTACGCGAGCGCCGACATGCAAGGATGCATCGACGAGGCGTGGGCGTGGGCTGGTAGCGAGACGTCCCTGAGCACGCTTCCAGAGCAGTCGGGTGTCAATGGCCAGCCCGCCGCGAAGAAGCTCCGTGACCACGAGCAGCTCTCCGCCAACACACTCACTCACCACGAAGCGCAAGAATGGGGCGGCTGGGAGCAGATCCAACGCATCTTGACACAGCTGCTACACGAACAGCAGCACGGTAGGCCGTCATCTCAGCCTCAGCAACAACAGCAGCCGCCGCCGCCGCCGCCGCCGCAGCACTACCAACCACACTACGCACAATCCTCGCAACCTCCTCAAGGGCCGGACTACAGGCCTCACAGCCAGCCGCCGCCGCCACACCTCCCCAACGGCCAGTACAGCTCTCCCGCTCCATCCTCTCGTGGCAATGCTCCTCAGCCTCCTGCTTCGGCCAATGGTACCAACAGCGGCGCACCTGCTAGCAGTCGCATTAGCATCAAGGACATAATGTAATGCGAGAGGGTTGTAATGAGGAGGATGGCACGAAATCGAGGGATACCACGAACGAACGCATAGACACGAATGAATGGATCGTGCGGTGGGCAGTCACGACCTGACGAACACACGCGGAGAGCAAGTCGGTTATGAGACCGGCGACTGATCCTGTAATAGTACAAATGTACATTAAAGATAGTTCTGTGCAGATAGCACCTGTAGCATATCACAACCGAAACCTGTCAAGCACACTCTCCACAACGAATTCCGGGCAGTCGTCTTTGTAATCAAACTGTTCCATCGATCAAATGCCACGCCGACGCATGTGCATCCCACGCGAACCATGCGAGACCGGGATTAGGCACAAGCTCCCGATCGAGAAGTCTTGTTCGACCTTGGCACAGCGATCTGGAGCTGTCTCCGCGGGCGGTGGAACCAGTGAGGAGAAGGAGCTCGATTCGATCACCCCGCCGATCTCCTGGTGACGAAAGCTTGATGTGGTGAGATGGGAAGCTCCCTCCCTGTTCCTGACACCGTGTGAGGGCAGCTTCCGGGACATCCATGGATTGCTAGGTTGCTTTGGAACTCTTTCTGCTTCTTTCTATACATTCCACCTTCTGCTCTTGCTCTCACCCCTACCCATCAAGTAAAGTCTCCACAACTGATTGATCATCTCACCTCATCACTCTCGTCTACCTCCTCATCGAGCTACCAAGACCTGTTCTTCAACCCCTGCCATCCTATCTCACTCGCCGAACACTCCCTCCTCCCTTCAACATGGTTCACCTGGGCAAGATTGCCACCGACAAGGACGTCGCCGACCGAGCTCCCGCTGCCATCGACGAGTCGAAGCTAGGTGCTCCCGGTCAAGATGAATTCACAGGCAGTGTTTACGGCTCCAGGTTCGCCGCCGCGGACTTGCCCAAGCATGAGATGCCAGAGGATGAGATGCCTCGGGAGGTCGCCTACCGTATGATCAAGTATGTCAAAGACGATCGTGGGAGGCATGCTTGAAGATTACCAACTTACGAGACGATTTCCTACACAGAGACGACCTGACGCTCGATGGCACTCCGACTTTGAAGTGAGCTCCTACATCCCAGATCGTCTCAACGGCAAACACTGACAACACCAACAGCCTCGCATCATTCGTCACCACCTACATGGAAGATGAAGCCGAAAAGCTCATGATCGATGCCTTCTCCAAGAACTTCATCGACTACGAAGAGTACCCCGTTTCCGCCGACATCCAAAACCGCTGCGTGTCCATGATCGCCCGCCTCTTCAACATCCCCTCCCACGATGAGAACACCAATGCCATGGGAACATCGACCGTCGGCTCCTCCGAAGCCATCATGCTCGCCACTCTCGCCATGAAGAAGCGTTGGACGAACAAGCGAAAGGCCGAGGGCAAGGACTTCAGCCGGCCCAATATTGTCATGAACTCGGCGGTCCAGGTCTGCTGGGAAAAGGCGGCGAGATACTTTGATGTCGAGGAGAAGTACGTCTACTGCACACCCGACCGATATGTGATTGACCCGGAAGAGGCGGTCAATTTGATCGATGAGAACACGATCGGTATCTGCTCGATCTTGGGCACGACCTACACGGGAGAGTACGAGGACACCAAGGCGATCAACGATCTGCTCGTGGAGAGGAACATTGACTGCCCGATTCACGTTGATGCTGCTTCTGGTGGATTTGTTGCACCTTTCGTCAACCCCAATCTCGTGTGGGATTTCCGTCTGGAGAAGGTTGTATCGATCAACGTGTCAGGTCACAAGTACGGTCTTGTGTATCCAGGTGTCGGCTGGGTCGTTTGGCGTGATCCGGAGTTTCTGCCAAAGGGTGAGTGATTCCGAAGCATATCCAAGCATGACAGCGTACTGACACGACCACTCCAGAGCTCATCTTCAACGTCAACTACCTCGGCGCGGACCAGGCATCATTCACGCTGAACTTTTCTCGTGGCGCAAGTCAGGTCATTGGACAGTACTACCAGCTCATCCGCCTCGGAAAGAAGGGTTACCGCAGCATCATGTTCAACCTCACCCGCACCGCCGACTATCTCGCCGCGTCTGTCCAGCAGATGGGCTTCCTCCTCATGTCCAAGACCCGCGGCGAAGGTCTCCCACTCGTCGCCTTCCGTCTTGACCCTGCGCAGAACCACAAGTTCGACGAATTCGCCGTCGCCCATCGTCTGCGTGAACGTGGCTGGGTCGTGCCCGCCTACACAATGGCTCCGCACTCGGACAAGCTCAAGATGATGCGTGTGGTGGTGCGCGAGGACTTCTCCCGTAGCCGATGTGATGCTCTCGTGGCGGACTTGCAGATGGCATTGAACGAGCTGAAGAAGATGGACGACAAGGCGCTGGAGCAGGACAAGGAGCACCGCCGGGCGCGCGCACAGAGAGCCGTGCAGAAGATCAGAACCAACGGACACTTTTCGAACGAGGATCACAGCTTGAAGGGCAAGCACGGAAAGACGCACGCGCCTTGTTAGATTGGGGCAATACGACCTGAGCAGGAGGCGTGGAATCCGAACAAAAGTTTGAGAAGCTCCCCTAGAATAACAGGATTGATATACACAGGTATGACGAGTTACGAATGGTATCCACGCGTGCACTGGAGACGAATGTCGTATGGCTAGGCAGCAATCGTGAGAGCAGTGGCGTTCCGACGAGTGGCGTTCAACGCGATGATGTGGTTTGCGTGGCGGTGCAGTGCTAAAGGTGTCTTTTTCTTTGTGAAGATTGAAGACAAGCAACCACTGACACGTGCTCGGGCAACGCGTCGCCAAGTCTCGGATGCCTAGCACGTTGTGGGGAAGACCAGGGTCGAAGAGCTCGGGTGTCTTCTCTGTCTTGGTCTGAGCCTCTTGAGAGACGTGTGACAAGTCTGAGGTGCTCTCGGTGAGAAGGATGCGCTACCGACGAGACCTTCTTTCTTCTTCACGTTGCTCAACCTCATCCTGCATTCTCACAACCACGTGGACTTCTGACATCTCTCTTCTACCATACCTGAAACAAGTTCGCCCAGGATGCTCAAACAGCGGATGAAAGGCTTCCTGAGTCGCAATAAGAGTGAGGAGAACATCAACTTGGCTCCCCTCCTCTTACTTCAGGCAGCTAACCACTGAACGATACTTCAGGCGACTCCGGTCCCAGTGGTACCAACAACTTCTCCGCCGAAATCCCCGCCGCCGACTCTCCTGAAGCCAACGTCACTCGTGCCATCCGCCTCTTCTGTGAGTCCGGTTCCAACAGCAATGGAGGCGAAGAAGTGCTTCACCTGCCGGTGATTGTCGAGGCGGCTGAGTCCTCCCCGTCCGCCGCCGCAAATGCCGCCTCTCAGATCCGCACGTTCCTCGGCAAAGACTGGTCGAAGAAGCCGCACGTCCAGTACAATGCCATCATGCTCATCCGCATCCTGTGCGACAACCCGGGCCCTACGTTCACCCGCAACTTCGATAAGAGCTTCGTGAGCACTGTCAAGGAGTTGGTGCGGAATAGCAAGGACCTGAGCACGGTACAGATCATGAGGGAGACTCTCGATGCGCTGGAGGTGAACAAGGCGGGCGACGAGAATCTGCAGGGCTTGATACAAATGTGGCGGAAAGAGAAGGGCAACAATGCGTCGCTGGCGGGTAACCGTGCTTCTCACTTTGGCGGCGGTCAGCCGGTGTTGGGAAACGTCGGAGGAAATGGACCGCATAGAGGACGACAGCTGCCAGACACAGTGGAGCTCGCCAGCAGAGTGGAGGAAGCGAAGAATACGGCGAAGATACTACTGCAGTTGGTGTCGTCGACTCCCGAGACTGAGCTCCTTAACAGCGAGTTGATCAAGGAGTTCAACCAGCGTTGTCAGAGTGCCCAGCGTAGCATGCAGGGTTACATCAACTGTGATAATCCGTCGCCGGACCACGACACGATGCAGACTTTGATCGAGACCAACGAGCAGCTCAGCTTGGCGACGAGTCGTTATCAGCGGGCGACGCTCAGTGCTAGGAGGACGCTTGGCGTGGCCTCTGCATCACCGCCTGTGGAGCCTATCGGTCACAGCGCGTTTGCACCTCCATCTGGCCAGCAGAGCATGCCTGCACCTGTCATTCCTCAACAGCAGCAGACAACCTCCGCCTTTGGTAACAGCAACAGCACCGGGCAGCAGGGTCTGCCACCACCGCTCGTCCCTCAACAACCACAACAACAGCCCACATCAGCCTTCGGCACTGGCGGAGGTGTTTATCAGGGCTACCAAGCACCGCCCGGTCCTCCACCCAGCCAACAAACTCAGCCATCCGTCAATCCCTTCAACGATCCCAGCGAACAACAATCATCCACCTCCCAACGCCCGCACTCCCAATCCTTCAATATCGATTCAGGCGCCATCCTCGCTCCGCACCAACCCAAGATCAACGCACAAACTACTGGCGCCTTGGAGAACGCCTATGCCTCTCCCGGCGGTCTGAACGCGCACCCTCCCGCGTCACAGGGCTCGCCTGTAAGCCCGCAGAGTCCACCTCGCCCGCCGTTGGGCGCGTACCATCAGAGTGACATCACGCAGAGTTACGTGGGAAGGCAGCAGAGCGCTGCCAACGGTTTCACAATGCATGGTGCTGGTGAGGGAGGGCAGGCTGGTGGGAGCATCACGGATCGAGGCAGGGGGTATTAGGACTGCAAAGACAACATGGGCAAGAACGGAAGTTGGACTGTTGCGATGATGACCTGCTGATGCGTTGCCATCAACGTGGTACAGACCAACGGAAGGTCGATTGGAAATGAAGAATGGGTTTGGAGTTGAAGATACCACTTGTTTTTTTGACCGCGCGTGTGCTGATTAAACTCGCGCTAGAATTTAATCACGATTTCTCGATGCTCGGCTCCTTTGCGTTGCGATGCTGAGCGTGTCCGGTGTGTCAGTGGGCTTGTTGAAGAGGCGGCTGGTGGTTACTGTGACTGTGCCGCATCGATGGCCTCGACGGAGTAGCCCCTGCGCTCTCCATCAGAAGATTCGGGAGCGTTGATCCGCCTGGCTGTACCTCCGTGGTCTCACTCGGACTGAAATGCACGGCTCGCAGCTCAGTGCCTTGGTATCTGCGTTTTGCAGAGAGCGGACATACGGCCAAAAGCAAGAAAGCAGTGCCCTTTTCCCCCACGTCGGTTGAGTTGTCGACGTAAGCACTACCTTGTTACTTCCCATGCGAGCAAGCCGTCCAGGATGTCTTCACAGCAGGCCATCGTCCTTGAGTGACCGAAGCTTTACCGATTTCATGCCCTTGGGAAGGCGCTGGAGCATGTTCCTACCCACCCGCCGCTACCACGCTACCACTGCTCTCTCTCTTTGTTCCTGAGCATTCGCACCGTTCACAGCTATGGCGTTACCTCTCCCGCAGCAGGATCCTTTGACCATCCAGCAGAACGTCAATAATGTAGCTTCGGTTGCGACCGGCTTGAAATGAAAAGCATCCGACGATATTGACGGCCGAAGTCAGGCTCGACGACACAGCCCGCCATTTGGGCCTGACAATGCGTCTCTGACCGAGGCTTCCGACAGCGATGGTGCAACGCCGGGATGCCTTCCTGCCGATCAAGTATCTTCAGTGCAGGTCGGACGCAAGCTGTTCCGCCTAAAGGGAGCGTCGCTTTCCTCGGACGGTGAGTTGCACCAAGTACCGGCTCCATAGTTTCCCTCTATTGACAGCTGTGAGAGGCCCATCGCGCCTTACTGAGGGTGCCCGGGAACAACTTTGCCAGAGTAACGCCGGTCACGTACTGCACTTCGGTCGTGATCCCGTCACCTTCGAAAAGATTGTGCTGCATCTGCAGGGCTATCATGTTGAGCTGGAGGATGGCGATCAATTTGTGAGTCGTCGTTATTGCGGTGATTGTTTACAGGTCGACAGGAAGCTGACGAAAATCGGACAGGCCAGATTGATTGCAGATGCACATTTCTATGGTCGTGAGTACATGCACGAAAACGAAGCCATGATGATCCGTTCTTTTGCGCTGAACGACCGTCTCAACAGTCCCGCGCCTGAGCCAACGACTCCTCTCTTCCGGGATCATCCACGTCTGCGTCGGCGACGAGTCGTTCAAGTGCCATCGCGATCTCTTTACCAAGCCTGGCGACTCGCCCAATCGTTTGACCTTCAGTTGGTCTACCAAATACCAGGTGGAGGAAGGCGTCGTCGCCTCGGTCTCCCCCGGTCGATCGATGGGAGGGTCGCGACCTGATCCAGTCGACCCGGATTGGTTGGAGCCTCTGCAATTTTGCAATCGATGCGGCGCCATATTCGCCGACTTGCTGGACCTGCTGAAAGGGTATCAGCTCGATTTCCGAGGTCCGGAACATCGTGAAGCTGTGCTGCGAGACGCGCGATACTTCGGTTTCAAGGGCTTGGAACAACGACTCATACCACATGTCATCTCTCCAATTATCAATGAAGAAGGCAAAGCCGTCCCAGGCATATTCATGCGATTGAAAGATGTGCAGATGTCCGGACTTGCAGGCAACGCAAAGATTTCTTGAAATACCAGAGACCGTTCGAGGACAACGTGTCGAACCTCCTCATCATCGAGACGGGCGAGCAAATTCTCGATCTCGACTGGTTGAATCCAGGCAGACCGCCGCTCACGGGAACGGCGAAATTCTCGGGAGAAGATCGAAAGCACCTGCAACATATTTTGAACCGGATCGTGACGGATAACAGGACGCCATTGCCGGAGGCGCGAGGTGGAGTCACAACGGCCGACATTGCGGCGCGAGATGTACGCATCGAAATCGATGGTGATGCCGACTTTGTGGTTGACGGTATCGTCCGGGAAGTGGACAGCGATGAGGAGTCGGCTACTGCGATTGACGATCACGACGCCGATGACGATGACGACGACGACGACGACGACATTGACATTGACGAAGCCAGAGACACAACCCGGGGTGGGAAAAGGAGTTCAGCAAAGCGTTCGACATCCTATGCGGTCCGCAGAGCACAGTACATGGTGAAAGCAGTGCCGAGTCGATACGGGCTCACCACAACAGGCGTGAGTCCTGGGCCTCGTAACTGTAGAGTGGAATGGGAGCTGCAATTGGCGGCGGTCAAGATCGAAGCCTTTTCCCAGGGCAGAGCAATGAACGTTGCGAGGCCGTTTCTGTCTTGATGCTCGCTTTCGGAGGGCTATGAAGCTGCGACCGTCAAAATCGGTCGGACTTCTGTGTGTACAATGGCATGCAGAGACAACAATTATGCTCGATCAACGATGGCATAATGTAAAATGAACTCTGCGAGTGAGGTTTACTTTGGGAGAATGTCAATCTTGAATGCCTTTCAGGTGGTTCCGCGCTTCATGTCCCCCGGTAAGATTGCACAGCACCTGCAGAACCACAGGACGAGGATGTTTTTCTCGTACGACATGTTCAAAGCATGCGTGTGAGATTTTCACCACGCCCCCACGGGGGGATATGCAGGATACTCGTCACCCCAGCCGTTGGTGCAAGGACCGGTGCAGGATACCTCCATGCATTCCGACCTGGTACTCATGCGGGTCTGCTCATGGTTTAAGCTGACGACATCGGTGTGTTGACCGCAGGTTGAGGTCGGCCTTCGTGCACAGCGATTGTTCCCTCTTCTCTAGGAGCAGCGTTCACTCACCATCATCTGTACGCTTACCTCCTCTCTCCTGGACATTCCCTCGCCAAAATCGCAATCATGCTCCTCCTCCTCAGCCGCCCCCTCCTCTCCCTCGCCCTCCTCCCCATCCTCCTCACCACCACCACCGCCACCGCCGCATCTCCTCCCATCCACCCCACCACCTACCACCGCAACATCACCATCCTCGGCGCCGGCGCCTCAGGCACCTACGCCGCCGTGCGCCTCCGCTCCGCCTACAACGCCAGCGTCCTCCTCCTCGAACAAGCCGACCACACCGGCGGCCACGTCAACACCTACCTCGACCCGCTCTCGGGCCAAACCGTCGACTACGGCGTACAGCGATACTGGGACCAAGCCCCCACGCGGGAATTTTTCGCTCAGTTCAACGTCTCCGTCGCGTCGGCGCCGCAGCCACAGGGGTCGAGGAGTGTGTTTGTGGACTTTGATACGGGGATGGAATTGGAGGGGTACGTCCCGCCGACGAGGGAGGCGGAGATGGAAGCGGCGAGGAGGTGGAGGGATGTGGCGGGACGGTGGGATGAGGTGTTGGTGCCGGGGTTTTGGAAGTTGGAGGATGGGCCTATGCCGGAGGAGTTGGTCGGGCCGTTTGGCGAGTTTGTGGAGAGGGAGGGCATGGAGGAGTTGGTGCCGTTGATGAATGCGATTCAGGCGGTGAGTGTGGGGGATGTTCGGAGTGAGCCGGTGTTTCATGTCATGTGAGTTTTTCGATGGGGTTTCTTGAGCTTTTGTTCGACGTGGATGCGGGTGCTTCTTGGTAGAGACGGAGAGAAGATATACTGACCGAACACTCCCAGGGGCCTCGCATTCCCCTCCTACGCCGCCACAGGTCTCCTCGAAGGCAGCGAAGTCGCCCCTACATCCGGTTCGAACAGCGAGCTGTACACCAAAACCGCCGCCTGGCTCGGCTCCGACCTCCTCCTCAACACTCGCGTCCTGGAAATTCGTCGTCCTCGCTCTTCCTGCTCCTGCTCACCCAAAGAAGAAAGGGATGAATCAGAAGCAACCTGCAAAACCACCCTCCTCATCCAAAACACCCTCACCAACCACACCTCCCTCATCCACACCAACCACCTCCTCATCACCGCCCAACCCTCCTCCTCTCTCCTCTCTCTCCTCGCCCTCTCCCCCCACGAAGCCTCCCTCCTCAACCCCGCTTCCTTCCCCCCGCGAGACTGGTACGTCGGCCTCATCCACTCGACGATGCTCCGGCGCAACGTCACCTACCACTTCTTCAGCCCGTCCGCCGCGCCGAATCGGTATCTGGAATTGTTGGACGGGTTGAGGTATGATTTCAAGGTCATCAGTACGGGTCCCGAGGGGAGTGGGTTGTTTCGCGTGCAGTTGCAGGTTCGTGGGGGGGATGGGTTGGAACGGGTGGGGATGGAGGAGGCGAAGGGGGTGGTGAGTGGGTTGGTGGAGAGGTTGGTGCGAGCGGGGCCGGAGGTGGATGTTGATGCCGGAGGGGAGCGCTTCGAGTGGAGGGCGTTTGTGAATCATGACGGCGTGAGGTGGGGTGCGACGGCGCGGGAGTTGAGGGAGGGATTCGTGGAGAAGTTGTATGGGTTGCAGGGAGAAGGGGGATTGTGGTGGACGGGATTGACGTGGTGTGCGGATTATTCGAGTAGTGTTTGGGCGTTTACGGATTCGGTGCTGGAGAGGATGATGAGATGAGTGGATTGAGGGATCGGGGACGGATGATGATGAAGATGTCACTTGGGTTTTGGTTGCGCGTTTCTTGAAACTGACATGATGATTGGTTTCGACGTTGGTGGTGTGACTGTCGAAGCACACAGAGCCCGGGCCTTTGCATTGGTTTGATTTCTGGAAATAGGCCCGGGACCTCAGCCTGGGATAGAACTAATACGGTCAGCAATACGAAGCGTTCCATCATCCCACGAATCCATAATGTGCTTCGCCTGCGACGGCCCTCGGACTTCATTTCTCATCCTCGTCGCGGCAACTCGTAGACGAAGTTTAAATGCGAACCATCATGGGGGTTCTCCGAATATGTAAGACTCGAGGAATTCCCATCTCTCCTGTGAATCCTCTCTCCCCCTCTCTCTCTCTCTTCGTGATTCCTGTACTCGTCTTCGGCTCTTCGTCTTCGGCTCCTCGTCTTCGGCTCCTGTTTCCACACAACCAATCCCTCCACCCGAGAACATCAACCCAACACATCAACAACACACAACATGCAGCTCACCACCACCTCGATCCTCATCGCCACGGCCATCTTCGCCGCACTGGGCCAGGCCGAAGAAAACACCGTCCTGCCAAACCCCAAGAACGCGAGGTTCAACTGCGTCGGCGCCGACCCGGCCCGAGCGCGCAGAGTCTGTGACAACGTCCAGGGCGATTGGGTAAGTCTTTGGTTCTGACGACCTCGACCGTCCAACCACATGACCGTTCCACCGAAGACGAGAGACGAGACGCTGACTGTGTGGTCCCGTTTTACTCCCGGATGCAGATCGGCGGCGAAACCAACGAGTGCTGCATCCGCGCGCAGGACATTTTCAACTGGGAGCATGCCTGTTCTCACTGGAAGGGAACATCGACCGAGTGGGAGAAGTGTTGATGAGTCCTGTCGGACAAGAGATGCGGACTGGGCTGCTGGAAGGGACAGGATGGGCGGTGTCGATGAGCTGATGAAGTCGGGGCTTGAGGTTGGGGATCCATCATGGTTCTCGGACGGGATAGAACGATCTGGCGCGGCGTGAGCAGAGAGACGGGGTCATCAAGTTTTGTCATCACGAATGAAAAAGATGCATGCCGGCGGCGGCGCTTGATACTTGATACTTTGATACTTGACCTTTCCTATATTTCGGATCGTCGACACACACGTGTTGGAAGAAGGCGCGAACGATTCCAACGGCGCGGGTTCCTGTAGCGAGAAATTCAGAGTTCAAAATTCAGAGTTCAGAGTTTCGGTATTTCTCCTTTCGTTCGCGCCGTTGTCAAGCCACTCTCAGACGAACCGGCCAAGTTTTCAATTCCCCGTGCAGCGTGGTGTCTCCCAGATCGTCCAGCGCGTTATTCCTACCGTTTGTATCCGGGATCTTGTTCTGACCTCGCGTGGCCGGTGCCCTGCCCT
>AFIV01000661.1:0-14130 GCA_000223765.2 Zymoseptoria ardabiliae STIR04_1.1.2 | reverse complement strand
TCATCATCATCATCATCATCATCGGCTAACAATCTGTTCTCCGATTCCATGAGCTCATCATCCGAAACAGGAATGACATGGTCGTCTTCCGAGCTGTCCGTCTCATCATCGCTCGAGTCGTAGTAAGGGGCCTTGGATCGTGCGACCTGCCGGATGACCTCGTCCAGACGAGTAAAGTCGGGCTTGACGAGGGTGAATAGTTGGGAATCTGGAATGATCTGTGACGAGTTGATGGCGTCCAGCAAGCCATCGGCGGCGTCGTCAGGTGTGGTGGGCTCATCCCTATCATCATCACTGGGCTCGTCTCCATCCGGTGTGAGCTTGTCGAAGCCACCGAGCTCGTCGCCTTTGGCACTTGGCTCAGGGCGCTCGTGATAGTCAGCTCTTCGAACGTCCATGTCATGCCCCAGATGGTCTCTGCTTACCTGGTCATCGATACCGTCTCCTTCACTCACACCGTCTCCTCCAACACGAGCAGGCCCGTCTCCTTCATCGCCGCTGAGTTCGTCTTCGGTATTGGCAACCTCCAATTGAGCGGCTTGACGATCTTTCCCTCGCTTGAAGCGGTCCCGTGGATTTGCCATTGCATTCGTAATCTTCTTCTTGTCGCCTGGCTTGCGACGTTGGCGGCGTTTCTGTGGATTGGGCCACGGTATTGGATCTCTTCCGCGGTCCGATGGTTTCCACAACCCTCCCATTTCAAGCGGGGCCGTGGATTGTTTCGCGGAAGTGGTGCAGACAGTGACGAAGGTCGTGGTGTAGGTGAAGATGAAGTTTGGCATGGCATCAACAACAGTAAAGTTTGTGCCTGGGCGCAACGCGTGGCTGCCTTAAAATCAGCGATATGGATATTTCCACTTTACCTTCACACTGACACCAAATCTTCTTCCGATCCAACTTCATCTCCCCACCGCCCACATCCATCTCCTCCTAATGTGACTCGACTTCACCTTCACACTACTATCTACCTCCTTCCCTCCCTCCGACATCAACTCCGCTTTCGATGGCTCCTTCCAACCAACAAGCTCTATGCGAACAGATGGACCGAGTCCTCAACTCGGCCGCCGAGCTCAAGGCCACAATGCGAATTCCAGCCTCCAGTACTTCCAAGCGAGCACGCCTCACGGAAGACGGTGACGACTCCTCCCGGAACAAGCAGGCGAAAAGGCCCTACATGTCTCCGCAGAGCCAACGCCATTTGGAAAGTCAAAAGACGAGTCACCCGTACCGAGGATCCCAATCTTCGCAATCACAAGAGGTGAGCAATGAGCATGCTCATCAATACGAGGAGACTCGTTGCTAATGTAGTCTTATCAGCACGTCAACAGGCCACTCCAAGAGCTGAGCCAACCACGATCACTCGGGCACAGACTAGCCTCCTCGTTCACCGATGTACGGACGCGTGGTCGTATGCATCGCCACGCGAGCTCGGAGCTGATCAACGCGTCTCACTACAGGAAATGCAGCACTCATCAATGCCGTCACCTCAGAAGCCCAAGGCCAACTACGAGACGAGCAAGCCCATCAACGAGGCTACTCTGAAAGAGAGACGAGCACCAGCGAGGACGCCCTCCACGTCCAAGAAGGCGATTCACACCACGAGCGGTTCTGCGATCCGTGCCGCTACAGCACGCTCATCTCCACGAGGAGAGAAGACCGACACCACGACCTCCTTGAGACACGAGCGCTCATCGATTGTGAAGCCTGCTTCTGATGGCCGACACAAAATCACAAAGACGAGCTCCACGCGCAAGGTAGTACCAGCATACGAGTGTTGTGCGTCTCCACACGACTGACTGATGTCGATCAACCAGAGCACGGCGAGACCGACTCAGAATACTCGGAGACCATCTCCACGCGACAAGGTCACCGTCGACATCTCTAGTGATGAAGACAGTTCCGGAGACGAGCTCAACAACAATTTACTCGACGAAGATGAGAGGTTCGAGGAAGATGGGACACGCGGGACCGAACTGGACGATGAAGACCACGAGCCTGTTGAAGACGGCGAGCCTGTTGAAGACCACGAGACCGCTGGTGACGATCCAGCTGCGCTCGTCGCACAGGTCACCGGGCAATACCGAAACGGCAAAGGACTTCTCGTCGAAATACCTCACCACAAGCTACCGACAGAGCTCATCGACCACATCAAGGCAACATTGGACGGATTAGAGCAGAAGAAGCCCTGCTGGAAGACCAAGGCCGTCGCGAGAGGCTGCATCGTGCAAGCCCAAAAGATGACAACCAGATGGGACTGGTCGGTGAAAGACGACAGTGATGCGGGTTGCAAGAAATGTACCAACATGCGAGGGCTGTGTTTGCGGTAGGATCCAGAACACCCGAGCAAGCTGGTTGTTTCTGGCTTACCAAGCCCTTTACGCGAGGACGGCTGCCTACCATTCGATATGGCCTTCTGGATTCGAGAAGATGATAGTCGTTGGACACCCGCCACGTTGTGGAAGCAGTGATGCGTGCTTCTGCATCGATCCACCCTACGAACATCGCTGGCATTATGGAAGGGAAACGAACACGACGATATGGGTACATGCTTGAGCGTATGGGACAGAAATATGCTTTGCATTTACTACGAGTAGGTCGTCGGGACATATGACATTGTTGAGGTCAACATTGATTTGGGTGGATGGAATCTAAGCTAGCATAAGCATTAACTACTGAGTCAACCTTTGTACATCGATATGAAATCAACAAGCTTGGACTATAAACAACGCACCTCGTCGTATTACTTCGTATACTTGCTGTATCTGCAAGCTGAGTACAACTTGATGTGTCGGATTATCCTCATCTATCACGCGGGAAGCACGTACGCCTTTGGGAATGTTCGTCTTTCGCACAAGGACCATCCGGTGCAACCTCATCAAGCTGGTGGTCGTTCATCCATCATCCTCCTTGTTCGGTCCACCATTGGCTGATTGTATTGTACTAGGAAAGACGCCTGTCCTTGGTATCCTCCTTGTCAAAGGCACACGTTCCTCATCGCCACTATCTTCCTCGCTACAGGAGACCGTGCGTCGCTTAGTACACAAACTCCCTCGTTCTGGTGAGGGGCTGGCGTCTTCCTTCTTGGCTTGGACGATGCAGGCTTTCCGGTCACTCCGAAAGAGCCATAAGCTAGCCTTTGTTCTAGTACATAAAGAACTCTTAATGTGCGCTATGAACCAGATGGGCTACCCCTGCCTTCTTCGCCCGAGACAAAGAATATCAACGAGACAAAGGATCGTGATGCTCGTATCGGACGCTGCTCTCGTGTCCTTCTTGATCTCACATGCTCCTAAGGTTACCCGTGTGGAGACGTGCCTGCTCATCTCCGCCCATCAAGCCTATCCTACACCGTCCCAGCCACACACTTCCTCACCCCTCATTGTCGTCATCCTCATACTCAGGATGCAGTTCATCGTCACTGCCGTTTTCTGATGCTTCCGAGTCGTACTGATCGCTGGCGGGATCGTAGTCATCCTCACCTTCCGTGGGAGTCCGCGTAGGCGTTGGCGAGTCCTCCAAACCCTGCTGTTCATCGCTCTCGAGCTCGTCGTAATCGACGAACGTGCCGTCATCGTCGTACTCGTCAATATATTAGCGGGTCTCACCAATGCCCTCATTACCGGCGACGACGCTGTCATCTTCCTTCATCCCACGAGCTCGTGCCTTTTGAATGCGAGTGTCCACCACATCGCGGTGCATATCATCCAAGTCGTCGAGCCTTTGCTGGAAACGGGCTCTTTTCTCTTCGTATGTCGCCGGTCTCGACTTGCCCTTCCTTGGGTCCTTGGGCTGTGCGGGCTTGACGGGCTCGTTCTTGGTCTTGCTCTCGCGAATCACACCAAGACGTTCACGGGCCTCATCGTCGTCGCCACTCTCCATGCCGTGACTCTCATCATCATCTTCATCCCTATCGCTCGGCTCGCTGTCGTCGTGTTGTTCCATCGAGTAGCTTTTCTGGACTCCCTCACGCAGACCGGCTCGTCTGGCCTGTCTAAGTCGAGTAGCTAATCACGTGTGGAGTCAGTACATGGGGAGTATGGTCATGCATCAAAAAAGCATACTTGGGAGGGGCTCGCCTTGATGAAGCCGACGATATGCATTTTGTGTGTTATCTACTCGAGCAGCATGTCAGCTTGTCTCGATCTCATGCTATCAGAACAGCTTAGCACTCCCATCCGACCGGCATGCTCTCTGTCAATCCAACGACCTTTCTGGGCTCGATGAGCCTCTTGTGCATTACACTTTGACAAGCCACCCGTGGAATAGACGAGCCAAGCCATCTAAAACTCCTGGAGGAGGTATTTGACGGTACGCACCATAGTATCCGCGGCCTTCTTGTTGCACTTGTATTTGCCAAGGTGAGTACGACGCACTTCCTTGATCCAACCCGAGACCCCCTGGCGGACGGTGCCGATGTTGTTAGAGAAGGCTTTGTTGAGTCTGCCCTGCTTGATCTAGGCCTGCAGATCCTGCGTTTGTGCGTGCGCAGCTTCGAGCTCTTCTTGAGTGGGATGCTGCTGGAATACCTGTTAACAGATGTCCAATTCCGTATTGAAGTGCACGTACAATGGCATCCTCGTTACCGTGTTCTCCATTTGGGGACTTCGCCAACGCTGACTTCGATGCCTTCGATATGGAGCCAGATTGGGCCACCGTTTCGGGTGCGAATGAGGTCAATCAGCAGCAGCAGCCGCCCTTGGATAGTGGTGAAGTCCCCATCGTAACCCGTGTCGTAGCCCATGTCGAAGCTCGGGAGGCCCGTCATGTCAGCTGAACCGTTATCACCGAGCAAGAAGATAGGTTTGATGTTCAAGTCCTCCTCATCCTCTTCGTGTGTACCACTAGCGCCGTGGAGGGTCGTCGGGATGGCCTTTGCGGGCTGTCCAGTCAACGGATCGACCACAAGCTGCTCGTTTGGGCCCATGTCGAAGCTGGTGGTGATGGATTGGTTTGTAATGGGTTGCTGATTCGGTTTAGAGCGCGCGACTCGCTGCGAATGCAATTCGCCAAAGGTGCTGTTGCTCAGGGTTTGTGTGTGTCTTGCTTCTTCGGCGGCGATTTTGGCTTTGTCCCAAAAGCTCATGCCGGTCTGAGTAGAAATGTCAGCGCGAGGCTCATTGTATTGCAGTCGATGATGAGCTGCCTCATCCATCGGCGTGGAAGTGCTGACCTTGTAAAGTGAGTGCGCAGGAGTTGCGCGGCTGCGCAGGCGGTGTGCGGTGTGCTATGCGAGAGTGTGGAGTGGTTGCGAGAGTGGCGGCGGCTGCCGGAGAAAAGATGGATGTTGATGAAGAGTGGAAGAAAGTGGTGGATCGAATTGGAATGTTTTGTGTTTGCTGCAGGGCACGGTCCACGCAGAATCAAGCGCCGCGCGCTAGTGCACGTGACTGAGCTTTCGAGAGTGAATGAATCTCACATGCGCTAGCGGGAGGACAATTCTTGCGAGTAATTATCATTCCAGCACATGTTATGATGCCTCGTCTGGAATCTCGTAGCAGCCTCCTTTCCGTCCAGCCCTCCCGAATGCTTGCCTTCCCAACGATTCTCTCAATCCTTGAAGCAGTGTGAGGAGAGCAGACTTGTGGGCAGATTCCCAAGATGCCTTGCTCAAGCGGGACCCGCTTGCCTCGCCCAGTCCTTTCCTGATGATTCAATACCAAATGCAACGAGCTGCTCGCCAGATACAGTCTCGCAACCGCCACGCAGGGGCACACTTAATCGGAGGAAGCCTTGGACTTCTTCAGAAAGTCCAGCTGCTCCTTCGTAAATCTACGCCTCTTCTTCGGCGGCGCGCTCGTCATGGTTCCATCCGCCTCCGCCTTGCTCAACTTCTTCTCTGGGGCTTCGGGGACGGCGGCAGCTTCGTCGTCCTCATCCTCCCCGAGATCGAGGTCCTCGTCCAGACCCTGCCTGATCTTCCCGCCCGCACCATGCTTGCCTCCATCTCCGCTCGCCGGTTGAGCAATCGTCTGAAAGTATTCGTTGAGCTTGCTCTGGGTGTCGTTGGCGTAGCGCGAGGCAGCTTCGACGTCCAAGCTTTTCGTTCGTGGCAGCCTGTCGAGGACGTCCATGTACGTCTTCATCACCTGCGTAACGCCTTTCTGGTACTCTGGCTTCTTGAGCTCGGTGCGATAGTGCTTCATGTGGGCCAAGAGGGGTTCGAGGTGGTCGATGGCGGTGTCCTATTGAAGCAGCATCAGTATTGAGTAAAGTGAGCGGCGTGGTCTACTGACAATTTTGCCGGTACTCAAGAGATTGTACGCGCTCAAGAGAGAATCGGCGAACACAGGCGCAAAGTGATCGCGCTCCTGCTTTGTCGGGAACGTTGACATCTCAGTCGTAATCTTTGCGAGGCTCTCGTTCTTCTGCTTCACAAATTGCTTCTTTTGCTTCGCCAGCCATTTCTGCTCATCGTGCAGTGCGCTCATGGTGCTTGTGCGCGTGCTGGAAATAGTCAGTCTGCCGATCTCGCAGCCGCTTGATGAGATTGACGTACGCAAGGTCCATGGTGAAGGGGTCCGTCACGGTATCCGCCTTTTTGTATCCCTCGCTGTCGGCCATGATGAACGAGACTGTGTGAATAACGGGCGGCTCGGATGAAGTTGTCGTTGAGGGCTGCGGCAATGTGTGTGTATGTATGGTCTGATGTGGTATTGCGCGCGCCGCAGCGTGATGATGGGCTCGGTGCGTGGAGTCGAAGTTTTCAAGCGGAGTAGAGAGAGGGAAAGAAGATGAAGTTTTTGTTTGCTGCGCCTTGTCCACAATACGAAGAAAAGCGCGCTAGCGCACGTGGCTGAGCTGATAGAGGTGAATGAGGCTGACACTAGCGTATCGTATTGCCAGCTTCAGACGAAACACACATTCGGTGGCAGAACCAAAGACCTAGGGCAGTGGATGTCGGGCCTCAGAGAAAGGAAAGTGGTCGGATAAGAGGCAATGGAGCATCTGAGACAAAGACTACATAGCATAAGGGTTTAGCACGTTGCCAGCCAGGCGTACAGGTAGGTAGTATAGCTGGGCATGAAAGTAGATATGGTAGTAAGCAGGAGAATGTGTTTGAAGAGATATTCGCAACGTACAAATCAAGTTGTAAGCCAACAGGCTCGTTTGTATTGAAGCCAGATTGATACCAATAGCACATGGCATACAATTTGATCACGCAGGCTGTATGTCCTGTGCTCCCAGTCCTGCCGCACCGCGCAGAGGCGGCTTCTTCTACATCTACAAGACCAGAGCCCAGCCGAGACCACCTACAACAACCACTATCGCTCCCGCAATCTCTCTCGCTCGGACTCCGCTACCTTGATACGCCACTGGTGCCGTCCCTGTCGCCTGAGCACTCGTCGCAGTTTTCAACAAACTCCCCACCCCGGGAACAACTAACGTTGAAGTAGACGTCACATACGGAGCCGGACTGGTGTCCGTCAATAACGGCGACTCCTCCTGCGTAGACGAAGTAGTAGGTGAAGCAGATAACGGCGTGCCGTACCCAAGGTCGGGCACGGTCACGGTACTGTCTGATTCGGTGACGGTGTAGGTAGTAAGGACGACTTGTGGCACGGTGACGGTAGTTAGGATGGTTGTAGTGACAGCGCTGGCGGACGAAGAGTCCGTGACGGGGATGACGACTTCGGAGGAGTATGTGATAGTCGTGCAGGGAGGAGGAGCGGGTCGGTCTGCAGGCTGGGTGTCCGTAGGCGAGACCTCGCTGCTTGAAGGTGGAGGTGGCGGTGGAGGGGTATAGACGGCCGGCGTAACGCTCGATGGGCAGCCTGTGATGATGGCTGGGTTGAAAGGGATGTACGGTGCGCAGAGACCCATGAGGTAAGAGACGCCGTTGGTGGTGTTGTCTGCGGATTGGGCCCAGGAGGAAAGGCAGCCGTAGACTTTTGTGATGAAGTATGTGTCTTTGCAGAAGCTGGGTCGAGGTTAGTAGTCGAATCAAACGATGAAAGGCATCACATGGCACTCACCACGAGTAGTCGGTGTTGTCTTTGCAGGAGACGGTGTGGAGCCAGGTGTTGAGGCAACGAGGCAGGAGGTCCGGAGAGATAGGTGGAGGATGGTTTGGCGGTGCGGGCGGGGCAGTCGCAGCGGCAGTCGAAGAGGATGGGATTGCGGCGGACGAAATCAAAGAGATGGTAGCCGAGGATCCGACGGAACTTGATGACGGATAGGCCGGAATACTGTAGGCTATGCTGCTGTTGTGTGCGAGGGTAGTGCTGTAGATCGGAGCTGTCGCAGACGAACTCGCGGAGCTGCCGTATGCTGGAACAGACTCTACCGGATGAGCTTCGGAAGATGAAGAGTAGCTTGAGGTGCTTTCAGACGTCGACAATGGCGAGCTCGCCGATGAGCTGGATATCGAGGAGGTGACGGGAGACGACTCCGGAGAACAGGCAGATCCGTACCCTTGTGCACAAAAAGTCGTCTCAACAGGTGCTACCGAGTTCGTGGTCGAATACACAACAGGCGTGGAAGCCACCGACGTCGAAATCGAAGTCGAAGTATACCCAGGAACCTTGGTCGAAGCGGAACCACAATTGAACTCAATACTGTGCACACCAATGCTGCACCCCTTCCCCTTGTAGCTCTTCGCCGGCTTGAAAGTCACACTCTTGGCTCCTCCACACTGACTGTTCTGAATTTCCGTCCCGCCGGCCTTGCAAGAGTGGTACTCTTTGCACACACTCTTGTCGGGCATCTCATAGTGGCATTCAATGTCTGCATCCTCGCTGGAGGAGACTTGGTACTTGTCGATGGACATGGCATCATCTCCGTTGCAGCCGATGGAAGGATGGTCGTCGAGCTTGGAGGAGATACATTTGGCTTGAAAGGTGCGTTTGGTGAAGAGGTCACGTTTGCCAAAGGAGTTTGTACAAGACCAGTTGCTGAATTTGTTGCTGCCGTAGGAGTCAAAGGAACCGGTGGAAAGGTCAGCCCAGTTGTAGCCAGTCTTTTGATTGTCGCTGCATTTGTTGTCGGTGTTGTCGGGAGTGGAGTAGTGGGAGGTGGTATCCCATCCGTGGTGGCCAAAGGTTGCAGATGCATGGTGGATGGCCAGTCCTGCCAGGCCGATTGTGGTTGCGATGTGCATGTCAGCTGCTGTAAGATTGTTTGAGGATGATGGATCTGTAGATAGAGAGTAGGTATGAAGCGAAAGAAAGAGTAGACCAGCCACTCGAATGCAATGCAACAAACGTAAGAAGAGCAGAGAAGTGCATCAAGGGAGAAGTCAACGGCGGACACACTGTTATACAGCATGAACAGCGGCAGTCTCGAAGCACGCACTGCTATTCTGAGCGTTGTACAACATGTCGGCCGCCCACGAGCATGTCTGGCAAGAGGCGAGCGGTTGCATGGCGGCCAGACGTGCGACCGACCGTGCTGGAGGCGCTGGAAACCGGGTTTCATGTTCATGAGAGAATGAGTAGGGATGATGTGACCACGCGCTAATCCACGCGCGCGCCTGGCGAACGGAGTCGAGTATGCGCGCGGTATAAGGAGAGAAAAGTCGTGCAAGCGCCGAGGAGAACCTTTGAAGGCTTCTCGCCAGCCAATCAGCGGCCATGAGCCAGAACGCCCTCACGTTTGAGAGGCAACAACTGACATGACAGCTACGCCAATCCTCGACCACATACTTACGGGCGTTCACAGCGTGGCAAATAGTCACATTATTGGTGCTGGTGCAAGCATAACGGCAATTTGAAATCGCCTCGCACACTTCGCTTCTCATTCGGATGATCAAGACAACGAACGTCTCGAAACTTCGCAACCCATCGATTCATTCCAACAAGGAAACCAATTGCCCACTAAGCGTGCAACCACCACTTTGCTCGGTCGGGAACCACCATGAAAAGATCTTGTGATGTTGAACAATCCTCAAAGCCGCGGCGTGCAGGAAAAGCAACAGATCAAGCTGTTCATCAAACTGTTCAGCACTTCGCAAAGCTGATCCAAACGCATACTCTTGCCGAAATGCCCGGGCTTGAGATGCAAACCACACGTCAGGACGATATCGAGTCCAAAAATCAGCAATAGTACCCTTTGGCTCAGTAACAGACACCAATCCCCTTCGCAGCTCCACTGCCACAAGCGACGGCGAAGTCAGCAGCGGACTGGAAATCGGGACAGCAGCAGTATACCTATTTACATGTACGTCAGTTCAGAGCGTTCCAGTCGTGGGTCACACATCACTTACGTTTTGGGGCACCGGCTGGCCAGGGACTTGATGAGAACTTGCGTCGGTACTAATGGTGTGGCACGCTGTGGCCTTCTTGCAGGCAGCATTTACTGCATCGTTCGAGGCCTGATCGTATGGGTGGTCAAACCCGTGGCACCAGAAACTTTGAGGTGGTCCGGAACCGTATGCGTGGATAGGTCGGATAAGCGCGGCGAGAAGGATAATGACGCCGACCGGGGGCAGCATCTTGATCGTGATGGCTGGCAAGTCAGATGGCCGGTGAGAGTGGAGCAACAACAATGCCGACGACTCGAGTTGAGTGGGAGGAAGGAGGAAGCATCGAGACGTCTTGCTGCTCTTTATACTGCGTCCTCCCTTGTCAAGGCACCGGACGGATAAGTTGGTCGGTGAACTGGACCAGGATGACCATGTTTCGGCGGAGTGCGCGGTGGCTTGCCCATGTTCGAATTTTCCACGAGGTCCGTGGACCGTCAGCCAGGATGTTGAGTTGCTTTGCCAACGATGGAGCGTCTGCTGAGATGCTAAATATTGCCACCACTTCACGTAAGAGTTCATTGCGGTACTTGAGGGTTGTCCCGAAATGAAACTCTCAATACTCTTCAGATGCGGAAAATAGTTGATGCCTGTCGTATGGCGGTCCATGACAGCGAGCAGTTACGGTCACGTTTTCCGCGGTTCGTGCGAAGAGCCTGCATTACATCAAGTCCAGCGCTGAAGATGTGTCTTCGTCTGGTGCCGAAAGGATGGAGGTCCCGAGGAAGCCGAATACATACATGATGGGATGGAGAGCTCGGCGAAGGAGTCGATTCGGAGACGGTTGGTGCGATGGGCTGTTGTTCTAGCACGATTGAGGGCTGGTTTTCGGTCTTTCGTCATTGCTGCGCTGCGATACGACCGCCTCAATTCGTCAGTCACCCCAACCCTCACTCGTCCTCTTCTCTTCGTATGGCCGCCTCGATCCGCTCCGTCATTACGGTCGATGCTGCTTCTTGCGCACCGTCATCTTGCTCCACGGTGTCATCATCCTTCACCTTCTCGTGTCGCACTTCGATCGTCCCGCCCTTCATCTCCATCCCCATCCCCTCCAAGAACTCCTCTGCCTTTCTCCTCGAA
This sequence comes from Zymoseptoria ardabiliae STIR04_1.1.2, assembly GCA_000223765.2. Lineage (NCBI taxonomy): Eukaryota > Fungi > Ascomycota > Dothideomycetes > Mycosphaerellales > Mycosphaerellaceae > Zymoseptoria > Zymoseptoria ardabiliae. Next base: position 2,813 of record AFIV01000661.1, on the reverse strand, counting down.
TTTCTCTCCCTAACCTCCTCTCTCCTCTTCTCAATCAGCGCCCTTCTCTCGTCCAGCTTTCCTTCTCTCTCCTTCCTCATCTTCTCCGTCTCCGCCCTCTCCCTTTCAAGCCCCGCCATCTGCTCCCTCCTGACACCCTCATCTGCGTCAAACTGAAAGAAACCAGTGCCCTTAGTTCTGACCTCTTTCCTCCCATCGAAATGCTCTTCCGGCGGCGGCGTCAAACTTCGGTCCCTCTTCTTCGCCAACTCCGCCATTTGCGCCGCCCGCGGCTCGTCCGGATCAAACGCTTGATGCTGAATCGTGTCGCCGTAAATCACACTCGTAGGCGCGACAGGGCGGGCGGTGAAACGGTCATCCGCCGGCGGGGCATTGTTCGCTCTGTCAATGGCGGTTTGAGCGCGCAGGGCATCGAGTTTCGTGCCCTTGCGTGTGCGGCCGAATTCATCAATGTACTCCACTTCCTCTTGCGGTGCATCTCCGTCTTCTGAGCCGTTGTCAGACGGACTGTCCTCCCTTCCCTCTGCTCGTGCTTCTGCCCATTTCGTGTCAAAGTCCACCGCATACCGTTCGTCTGCGTCTTCAACATCTCCTCTCTTCATCGCAGCGTATAGGCGTGCTTTTTCCTCCATTTTGCGTTTACTCTTCTCCCACACATCTTTTCCCAGGGCTTCTCCAGTCGTGGCATGCTTTTGAGCAAAAGTGCCGGAGACATCCGCTTCGAGGTCGCGTTTGGCCCGCTTGGCGGTGTTGCGATTGTGGGTTGTGAAGATGTCGTCCTTTCTGCGAGGGCGGGAGCGGGCGGGCGCGGATTTGGCGTCATCTTTGGTGGTGGAGGAGCCGATGAGAGAGCTTAGTTGGGAGGTGAAGGAGAGGGTGGTGGAAGAGGAGATTTCTTTGCCGGCGTTGAGGTTGCGTTTGCGGGAGAGACCCGGGTAGAGGGTGTCTTTGGAGGCCATGCCGAGGGAGAGGGAAACGAGAATGATGGTGTCGGTGTGGTGGAAGATGGATGGTGAAGATGGAGCTGGACAAGAGAGTCGGCAGTGGGGGCTTTTTTGGAGCATTGCACGGATTGGGTCTAGTGCGGCCTGAAGGTGGATCGTGTTTCAATGAATCATTGGTGTGACTTTCTTAAACCAACAACACGCTCCTCGGATTACCTACAAGCGAGTGTGGTCCAGGAATCGACTCAAGAATACATTCGTGGGCATGGCCAATAAAATGAAACCAAATCGCGCTACGATTTCTCGATTGTCACCACCTGACGGCCGGTCATCGCAGGGGAAAGCGTACGTGGAACCAACACCTCAGAGGCGACCGCCGAGGTACATACCTCGTATCACTTGCTCCTGTTGTGCGATATCAACAACGGTAACCTCTCTGAGTTCGATGTCTCGGCGTCTCTGGATTCCCTAGCCAGAACCTGCGGAAGTCCATTGCTCGGCAGCTCGAAAAACACCGGGCGAGAGATAATGCCAGGTACAAGGTCCTGTCAAACTTTAGACCACTCGGCCAATGCATCAAAAAGCGGGGCCCACAGAGATAGTGGACATGAAACTCGTTGCCTTTGAGGAGCACACCGGCACTTCGCGGGATCTGGAAATCTAAAAGGTCCTACCTGGACACATTTTAGTTCACTGGTAGATTTCTACCGTCTGCACGGCCACGAACTCCGATGCGCGGACAGGATGGTGCTCGTGTTCGGAGGCTCGCACCAAGGATAGAGCATAACGCAGGGGATAAAAGCCATTGCCGCCATTTGCCGACGGTGAGCACGTCTTGTGCCCTAATTAGACATTCCGAATCACCAATGCACGCAGCGACAGGATAGAGAAGGGTATAAAGGGCACTGAGCAGAATGTCGAACATGGAACCACTCTACCTTACTGCCTACCCACCGCAAACATGAAATTTACCATCGTCTTCGAACTCGCGACCCTCGCGGCTGTTGCACTATGCAAACCCTCTGAAAAACACTTCAAGCAACTGCCACTTCCCGCTCCGCTTGACTGGGACGCTGGAAAGAGACTTTTCCCGACGAACGTTATCGAAGGAATCCGCGATGACTACAGCAATCAGACGCCCGAGTCGTGGTCGGCCCACGTCTTGGAGCGCTGCCGCACTTACAAAGACTGCACGTCCACGATTACATATTCTGGTGAGCATATCGCTCATGTACCGATCGCTTTCGTTTTGTGACTGACTGGCTCTCATAGCAATCAACTCCGGTACGCCGAAATATAGATTCTGGCGGGGCTATTGTTTCAGAGGCGGCGCGACCACCGCGGCGGATTACGTACGGGTCGACGGCGTTCAAGATTCGATCGTCTACACTATCGAGTAGCACGCCTGTGCCTCGCACGGCCCACGATGGAGAGATTGTGCGGGCTCGTCGAGGTAGCACGGCGACTCATTGCTCCAGAAGGAGAGATACGGGGAGGTTGTTGGAAGGTGGCTCTTGAAGGGAAGGACTGGAGGACGAAGGTATATAAGGTTCGCTTAGGTGAACACTCTTGTGTATCTAGTCGCTCAACTGTATTGATTTCGCAACTTGTCGTACTCTTTGCAACTGATGATGAACCGTGCAGCTATCGAGGCAGAAGCTACGATTAGATGAAACGAAGATGGCATAAAGGGAAGTACTACGTCTCGCAATAGAACATATTTACTACCGCAGAATAGGCTTCGTTAGCGGCTTACGCTCTAGTTTAAGGTTGTAGTAAGTAAGACGAGTACGAAATCGAGCGGTAGTGCCCGTGCTTAGATAATCGCTATTTACGTCGAGATGCTAGTACGCGTAATCTCGTTCGATA